>OMLB01054439.1:0-15866 GCA_900302555.1 Myripristis jacobus
GGGAAGATGGGAGAAGGGCAAACAAAGACGGGGGATCGCAGGAAGGGAGGAAGGGATCAGGAGGCAGAGTAGACAGAGAGGAGGAGCATCAGGAGGATTTGGTGGAGAATGAAGAGGACTTGCACCAGAGGAGTATCTCAGAGACTGACCTAAGGTAACACATCCCTGAGCTAAAGGCACCCATCCATGGAGGCCTCTAACTGTAGACTCCCACTAACAACACTGTGGACTTGTAGCTCTCCTGTAGCCCACTAGTGTGGGTTGTGCACGTGTTTGTGGTGATGTGCACTGTGTAGTGACTTCCCTAGAGTCCACTAAGCGCAGTGTGTTCACCATCCTTTATCCTTTAACCTTGGTGATGATGTACCTTTGTCCCTAGCAACACCTAACAACTACAAGGTGACCAGCATCATTACTACTCACTATAGTCAAGAGGCAACAACAGTATGGTAAACCATGCAGCCTGTTTATATCAGTGGCAGATACGATGAATGCAGAAACAGTGCAGCAAGCATGTCAAAAGTAAATCTTTTACAGTTGTGGCATCTGTCACCGGCTGAACATGGAAACGGGCCAAATTACATGTTTTGAGCAACTTAATGAAGCCAATACCATCAAGTAAATGTCTTGATGTGTTTTCAGTAAAATACAAAGTATACAATGCAAATTCGGCAAAATTGATATCGTAACTGAAATATTCCTACCGGACTTATATGAAGTGAATCAAATCAAAATCGATCAAATCAGAATTGGAATCTTATGAATCAGAATTGAATCAAATTGGGGAATCAGTGCCAATACACAGCCCTATTCAATATGGCAATCTGCGGATCATAGGTAGCATGTAAAATATGGTTTGATTATAAAGCGGTCATTTACATGTTATTGAGTACATGTGTGTGGAGCACTGTACTTTTAACTTAACGCATGTAAAATGGTTCATTTCCTCCATGTTAACACTATATTTAACATGGCATCATTTCAGCATGGCCACATGGGAGTATGATTTCATTCTGAAGAGTGTTGGGATAGCAGATATAAAAAAGTATGTCAAGAGCAAATTCAAGAGCAAATTGATTTGGAACCCCATGGGTTCTCACAGCAGGCTAAAAGATTAGCTTACCCCTCTAATAAGATGTCATCAGTATCAAATTGCATTCACAGCAGGATTTAAGTAGGTGCCTCTTACCAACATTAGCAGTGCTCACCGTCTCCTTGGACTAAAGAGAAAACACATTCAGCTAAAAGCTAATACACTGTAATATACGATTAACACCTCGGTAAGACTGCACCTGTGTGTGCACGCTGATTAAGAAAACGCATTACACTTGTGTGTGTAGGGGGCTAAATGCACCAGAAATGAATACAGGTGCATACACAATGTACTGATACAGATATACACCAGCAGGAGTTAAGGAAATGCTGAGAGAATGCACAGCTGTCCATGGGCTTGCTCGGAGGCTGCAGTCTATGTTGCTTTACTGTTTGTGTGAGCTGCTCGGTGCTGGGATGTTGCGTCATTTTATCTGTCTGTCTGTCTGTCCCTCACCTGCTGTCTGAGTCACCACAGTGTAACACTGTACCTGCAACTTGTCAACCCAAGCCTCCCACATTCCTCCAATTACTCCTGTCTACCACATCTCATTTTGTCCTTCTGCAAAGCCTTCGCGCTCCGTGCCATCAATTCACTTTCAGTACCGTCAATAAAAAAGTGACTGAAGATTTGGGGGAAAAAAACTGCTTGAGCACACAGTATACGTGCCCAAGATACATTTTAATATAACAAGAGCATTTGAATTTCAAATTAGATCTACCTCCTTGACTGAAAGTGAGCTGACCTACGCCCTGCTTTCAACATGCTGACAGCTCCTATCTAAGTGATCAACCCCAGTTCCTTCATGACAACTACAGTATAAATCTTTAATGTCTTTGCTTCTTAAGCTATACGTGAGTCATTACATGCTGCTTTTCTGTGCCCATCAGAAATGTAACCCGATTCCTGGGGGAAAAAAAAAATATCAAAAGAAGAAAAAAAAAACTGATGGTGCAGTTTCAGTAAGGATGTTTATGTGAGCATTGTCTTTAAATACTACAAATCAAAATTTAGCAACAAGCCTGAAAAGGCTGCATGTTACCGTTATTTTAAATTTGATTAACCCTGACCATAACAGCCACGTCTTTGTAAGGCACAGTGTAAAATATTTGTAGCCACACCATGTAATTTAATATTCAATGAAAATCAGATGTTCAGTAAAATTTAATTAGTATATTTCAAATCAAAGGTATTTAATAACCCTGACTTCCGCCAAGAAGAAGCAAATGAAGAACAGCAAAAACAGAGATGGTTGCTAAGTGACACATAAGTTAGTACGATCGTACTGTTGATTTTTGGTTTTTGTGTTAATATTTAAAAATCTGTTACACAGTCAAAAGTCTGTATTCATCAGGTATTATACAACAAGCCTCTGTGACAGTGGGGCTCAGTATATTTGTTTGCTTGGTTTGTGTGCTCTTAGTGCTTTTTGCAATACCCAGTGCCTGCTAATCTGGTAAATCAGTAATTATGATGTTACCCAAGTCTGTAAACCAATGACTTGCAATATTTCTACACCACAGTATTTGTCCTCTCAATAACTGGTGTCGGAAAAAGATGTATCAAAATGACTCGCATCTCCCAACAACCAAGTCCAGCACTCACAGAGTTGCAGTTTTATTGGCAGAAAAATGATTACTGTATCTATGGCTGTCATATAAAAAACACTGACATTAGTGACTCTGGCATAGAACTAGGTTTCACTTGTTTATCTAGGATATTTGCTCAGTTGCTAATGATTTTATTTTTGTATAGTATTGCTGTCACTATGACCGTGAACAGTAGCATTTTGGGCGGATTAGCATGTATGTCATGTTCCTGTTGCTAATGAATCCCGCAGTGATGTTCTGCCTCCCTATTGTGAAGCGGTGCACTGGTTTTGAAGGAAAAACAGGAAGGAGAGGAGAAGATGATTTCAGATGTGTTTTTTCTATGATACACTAATTGCGCAGTTCCGAGCAAAGACTTCAAATGGCTGCTGCGTTTGTGGCACAGGGTTTATGATCCCTAATGGAAGAGAGAAGAGTTTTCTACTTTGATGAGCTTAGCAGTGTGATATTTAGGGAATGTCACAAGAAAAAGGAGCTGCGTTCTCGTTGCACTGTTATGTAACAGTTGCCATTGATGATGCTTGCATCAGGCTGTACAATAAACTACCTCCAGTATCCAGAGGTACTTCAAGGAGCCAAGGTGGTGCTATGCGACTGATAAGATGCTATACCTGCTTTTCTGATGGAAAGCTCCTTAATCGTAATTTTTTCACTCATCTTCTTTTCCTTGTAAGAAAGCAATGAGGCAATATGGTTCGTCAGAAACATTGCTACTAGCTACATTTATTTATGACTCATCCTCTATGTATTGAGGTCACAGTGTAAATGTACGTCCATTTAGCTGCACATAAAGCAAACCCATTCACATTGAGCTGGCATATGAACAGCATTCAACCATATGTGTTTTTATTACGTGAGTGCTTCCATCGTGTGTTTCGCCATTGTGTAGAGAGAGGAAATTCACATGCATGTGCTAATACACACACACACACACACACACGCACATACACACATACACACACCTCTAAGCTGATACGTCCAGTGGTCTCCAGGATGTAAGGAGCTTTCCATCAGCACTTTTAAATCCCAACTCACCTCTTCTCTCCTCCATGTCTCCATCCAATATTGTTACCTGGGAAACGGTTTATTCATGTGAGAGTAAAGATTGGTATTTTGAAGAACAGGGATGGATCATTAACAAGGAAGGAGAGGATGTTTACTTTAACCTCTGTCCTCACAGCCTATTCAACAACACCCGTCCAGTGCAAAGAAGAAGAAAAAGCCTGTGCTCGCGCTACCAGCGCAGCAAATGAGCGAATTACAAAATACGATTCAGACTTAATTAAACTTAAGGGTTCTCTTTGCTCTGATTAAAACTTTGCGGCTGTGCAGACAGGCATGTATGCATGCGGCTGCTCTAGCCGGTAGCACAGTTGCCATAGAAACCCATTTTTCTGCCTCACCTCAGCATCACATGAAAAGGAAGCAGCGATCTTCTCCGTGAAAGACAAGATGAGAGGATACGTGCAGGCAGACAGGAGACTCGGTAGAAACGCAAACACCTCAGATGACTTCTGCATTTACATTTTCATACAGTGTTTGTGTAGCCTGTTCCCTTTTTCCTAGTTGAGGAGGAAATTGCCCCTAAAAGGTAATTCAGTTAAAAATCCATGTTAAAAAGTAGGCCCACTTTGGCATTCATACAGCATGGGTCACCGGAGTACATATTACTAACTTTTTATATAGTACTTTTCAACAACAGGCAACAAAGTGTTTCACATAAAGAGACAACAAAGAAAGCAATACAATACAGGTTAAAAAGAAAAGAAAACAAAATATAATACAAATATCACACAATAGAAATGTTATTTGCATATGTCCAAAGCGCAAACCTGTCAAGTCAAAGTAATGTAAAGTGGTTGGAGAGTAAATCTTCTTAAACTCAGTTTGCGTTATCCTAACCCTATCCTAACCCTAACCCGCTTTGCAGAACAGAGTTTACCCAACATAGAATAGTGTATATAATGCAGAGTATTATACAACGGCTTTTATATTTGGATAGTGTCTTTCAGTGGAAAACAAGCAAACAAATGTAATACATTTCTGAAAATATAGCAGACAATGTAGACAGTTATTTCCGCCTCATTAAGATCACCCACTCACGTTTTTATTCACTGCTGCATCACAGGTGGTGTTAGTCGATACCTAGCACACACATGGATAGAGAGTGTTTTATATTCAGTCGCTCTAGCCCAATTAAAGACCTCACACTGGGTGCAGCTAAACCAAATCTGTCTACTCTACGATGAGACAAAAAAAAAATTCAGGGTTTTGTTTGTGCCTTGGGAACATCTTGGCCTAGATGAAAATGCATGCCGCACAATCTGCATGACGCGGAACTCTGTGTTCTTTGGGCTGAGGTTGGAAATCAGAAATCCCTGGAGAGTCACAGTGTTCCAGGCAGGCGCATTCACTGTGGGGACCGGCCCGAGTGCCAAGACCCAGCCAGGAGAGGAGGAGGAGGAGGAGGAGCGGAAAGAAGAGGAGATACTGTAGTTAGAGGGGGCGTTTGAGGAGGAAGAGGAAAGAACAGTGATTAGAAGGTGGTAGACAATAATATAATCCATTTAGCTCAGTGAAATGAGACTATTTATATCAGAACAATCTGTTCAAATTGACCTGTTTTTCTTTTTAGACCAGTTACAGTGAACTCGAGAATTATTGGTTGCCTTTATTAAAATGAACAGAATGATAATATAATTTAACGACACATGGAATGAGTAGAGTGTTTGTTTCAAGGTAAATCAGTATATTTATGTCCATTTAAAACCTATAACTTGTCAGAGTAGACCAGTGAAATGTATCCTTTCCAACCAAAATCTGTCCATGGAGACCAGAAAAATGTTTCCATTTCATAGTAATTGAGTATTTTTCTCTCCTTCTCATAGGGAGTTTCTATGAAAAAAAGGGAATAAATAGGTTCAAACTTGCTTTTCCATTTTAATAATAAAATATAGTGTCCCTGGCCTCACCACTGTGCTGGTTGATAATGAAAGTGGCAGATTCCACTGTTATTGTCCTGTGTCCACCAGATGAAATGCAGCTCCACTGTGATGGCAGTGAAAGAGCATATTTTAGAATGTCACCTTTCCCATATTGCCCCGTGGTGTTGTTGGGAGTTGAGATGCTTGAAGTCGGCTTCAAAGCCCCAGGTTGCATTAACTGATCAAAGGCACTAATCCTCCAATAAGCATTCAATATTTATGTGTTAAAGTACTGGCTGATCCATAGCAGAGCCCGCTGGCACAGAGAAGCAGCATAAACATTAGGCTTTATAGGCTGAAATATGAGGTGTGAAAGTTGTTTAATAGCACATCTGGGTTATTGCACTGCCATCTGCCAAGCAAAACAAGCCGCATGAAACGAATAGCCAAAGCAACATTAGTTACATTTATTCAAATACGTGCATATTTACTGTTAAAGAGAATAATGCAGTTTTGTGTCAAGAGCGAGAAGAATAATACCCGCTTGCTAATTGCTTCCAAGTTCTCATTCATTCGTGAGAGGCTAAGTGGCAAATACAGTACTATCTTTATCATCTCAGTGCTCGTGGCATTGGACTCCCAAACTACGCCTTGTCACAGGTTTTTTCTTAATGAGCGTCACAAACAGTTTACCACTGGGAGATACGACCAGAGTTCACCTGTGCTGTTCAAAACAAAGACTCTTACTGAGTCCATTAACAAGAGCACTCTCTGGAATGCTGAAGATCTGTATAGTCTCTAGATGGGGCCAGCATTTTAATTAAAGGTGGCACTCTTGCCTTCTCTCCTGGAGTTTTTTTTTTTTTAACAAATTCCTGTCAAGGTTATACAATATCGTTGGTGCACACTCACAGCGTAATGCAAAGATTAAATTCTGATCGTTTTCCAGTTCTCAGACGATGGAGCTGAACACTGATGTCCAATATGTGAAAGAGAAGGATTTTTCTGAACCTAATTGAAATAATTGATGGAAGCAATTGTCAAAACGCATTGATTCACCCCGTATTTTAATCAGTGTGTCTTTCCCTAAGTTGTCTTTATAAGAGAGTTGAGTGGTCGAGGTCAGACGTTTTATTAAATGAATAGTACCCTGAGGGTGATCTCTTACACGTAACTCATCCTATTAAAAATGCAGAGTCTGTGATACAGGATGTAATTTGTCTCTTAAAGTTCATTTCACTCTCTGAGCCAAAATAAGACCTTAATTATAGCCGTGGCCTATTTCCTTTCAAACAGGAAGAGTAAAAGAATTATGCTGGTGATGGACAGCTTTTCTTTTCTCGTATGCAATTTGGACTCCAGAACTGAATTAGGCGAACAACAGATTCACAGCTCACGTGCGCTCGTGGATCAGGCGCAGAGAGCCTGATGCCGAAATAATTGCTTATCGTGAAACAGTCTTGTGAGCAAAGATCACAGTATAATTAGCTTTGACGCTCATGTAAGACACAACGAGCTTTGGGAGAAAAAAAATAAACGTCATCTGAAGGTTAATGAAGCTATAATGAGATTTGAGACATTTTCTTCTAGGGTGTTAACATACTTTATTTAACATATGAACAACTGTAAAATAAACTGCAAAAACCTACTATGTCTAATGAAAAGTTGATACCACCAATGGTTAAATAGTCTTATCCATGCTCACATATAAGGAACTGAATTCAGTGGCATCATCTTTCACTGTGCAACCCACCTTTTACCAATATAGACCTCTGAGCCCTAAACTCAACTATACTGTAAGTCATGAACTCCTGTACCTGAATTCTGTCCTTTTCTCCCTTTCACCCCACTCATCTTCTCATTTCCTGTCCCTCTCCCATCCTCTGCTTTCCCTTCTCCGTCTTATCTCGTGTCCTCTCCTGTCTTGTTGTCCTGTTTCCTCTTCAATCACCTCCTCTCTCCTCTTATTTCCTCTCCACCTCTGGCCTCTTCTCTCCTCTGCCCTGTCCTCTCCTCTCCTCTGTCCTTGCCTGCCCACCCCCACTCCTCCACCCTGTCAATGGCGCTGGCTGACAGTGACTTTGCATCCAAAATGAAAAACAGGCAGATGGGCCCGTCGGGTGGGATGAACATGACCAAGAGCACAAGCATCAGCGGTGACATGTGTAACCTGGAGAAGACGGACGGCAGCCAGTCGGACACAGCGGTTGGCACGGTAGGCACTGACGACAAGAAGAGGCGCTCCAGCATTGGTGCCAAAATGCAGGCCATCGTTGGCATGTCGCGCAAGAGCCGGAGCACCTCTCAGCTCAGCCAAACAGGTAGGCCCATCAGCCATCCAGCCCTTACACAGCATATACAAGTGCAAATCCGTCCTGTGGTCTCCCCCTGTTCTGTCTGTCTGGGTTTCTCTGTCTCTTTCTGTGCTGAATGTGATACTGACTTCTAACGCTGCCACTCTCCTTTCTCCAGTTCATCCTTTTCCCCAGTTTTTATCTGTAAGGGCTCTGGACTCAAGTGAATTAATGTTGTGAAGGTGAAGACAATGTCATGACTGTTTTTCTCACTGCTTTTCTCTCTTTCTTCTAGGTAACAGCGTTCTTTGGACATTTTTCCTACCTCTTTTCTTCATTACCTATTTCTTTTTACTTTCTGTGTTTGGGCTTAATGCACTACTTCAGCTGTGTCTTTGAGCGTGCTGTTGAGAATTAATTGCCTCTCGTTGGTAGAAATCTGTCATATTGCACTGTGTTAGTGCTGTAATAGCTTTGCAACTTCCTGCCAGAATGATGACCTCAGTTGCTTGCTGCAGGTCACGTTTTATCACCTTCTCATAGTGTGATGCTCTCATGACTGATTTGTCATTTTAAAGCGCTACCTCCAACTATAAATTCAAAAGCACGTGTCTCTCTGCAGAGCTATTTGTATTTGTTTTTGCGTGTGCATGTAGGCGTGCGAGCACATGGAAGCAATAGACAGAAAGGGGTGCATTGTGTTGCCCCTTTTTCGAGCACACAGCCTATTATCTTTTTTCTGTAGCTGAATACTTGGGAGTTTATTTTGTTGCACTGGAAAAAGATTAAACAAAATTTTGCTTGTGAGCAATAACAACACATAGCTATTGCTTTTCTTCTTTCTTGGCTGTATTTATGTTTTTTTTTTTTCAGTCTTGCCCAATGTCTACACTCTTTTCAAATGTGTTTAATAACAGTGTGAGGAGGGTTGAGTGGTATTACTTGGTGCCAGACAGTGTGAAAAGTAGCATAGCGGGTGGCATGTGTTGACGGTGCTGGCCGACAGATTGGGGTCTGGTCTGTTTGTGTGAAGGTCAGTCGATTCGCCCACCTCCTTTGCTGAGGCTCTCCAATGCATTTCCAGGCACTCAGCACCTATTCATCTTCTCTATTCATCTGTCTCTTAATGTGGTCAATAATCACTTCTAGCTATCAGCACTCTGAGATTTGGCCAAATTGCACGGTGGGACGGGGGGGAACGAAGAGAGGGATAGAAGGGCTGCATGTAGATGTGGATGTATGGGGAGTGGAGGGAGAGGGTGTGCTCACGTGGCACTATGTTACCCTCCTGGCTCGTGATTTGATCTGCACATGGGGTGCTGCCTTCTGTTTGCAGTTAAATCATTTGCACTCATTGCAAAAGTGCATCGGTTTGTCAAGCTAATGCAGCAGTTCTTATTGCAAATCCATGTAAGTACTTCAACTTGAGTCCTTTTAGCTGTGTGATTGACATTTTTGAGGCTCTTCGTACCTTTGACGTATGGTTTGTTTAAGATAAGGCCACCAGAGGAAGGTCTTGTGATGCCGACTAATAATTTTGATATGTCGCCGAGTGAGAGTGCTTTGAGTGTACGTTTGGGAAACGTCAAAAAACCTGCAGGCATTTGTAAAGATTTTTATTTTGAGATACCTCTGTCGACAGAATCACACAATTACAAACCTAAAGTTACATGCTGACACGTACACATACACATACCGTGCAGCACAGCCTGAAACGCCTGAGTTTGCAAGAGCATATCAATATTTCATGCAATGCTTTTAGGTGCATCGCAGGGAATTTGTGAGAGCATGCATATGTCTGTCTTTCAATATTTGAAATCTCTGTGCGGCTCCACACAGACACGAACGCTGCCAAGCTCCTTTCTGTCCTACTTTGTTGTGCCTTCTCCAGAGGGGCCGGTGGCCAGCTTGAAGGTTGCTTTCAAAGGATGGATGATTTTAAGAGGTTACTCGACGCCTTCTCCACGTTGCCAAGTGAAAGTGGGGGTGGAGGTGGGGGAGGGGACAGATCAGCCCAGCAGCGCCACGCAAGCTTTGACAGAGGATAATCAGATGGATGTGGTGTGTTCCCATGTGGCCACCCATAGGCAGCATGCATTCTCTTCTCATATGTCTGCACACTCACACTCACATCTTTCTTCAGTTTTTTTGTGCTCTCAATCTAGACGTTGAGCGTGTGTCAGAATCACGTTATTTGTAAAGAGCAGTGAATGCGCAGGGATTTGTTTTGGCGTCAGAGGTGCAGGAACACGTCAACAGCTCACAAAGCAGTACGAGTACAAAGTGGCACACATGGCACAGTGACAAGTGACAGGACCTCACACTGAGTGCAAGGGGGCAGCACAGGACATACAATACACAATAGACAATGGACAATGTGGGTCACAGCGCACATACGATCAGAGACTTCAGTAGCCATTTCCTTCACAGACTGATACATTACTGTGTTTTAGTGGCTTGATTAAACATACAGTATCATTAAAGTAGTAAGTCATAAATAAAGACAAAGATAAGATAGATGTAATAAAGAAAGTCAGCCAATGTGCAAAATTTCTTATGCTCTTTTAATAAAAGGTAATTAAATTTTGTTTTTCTCTACCATGAAATACAGCTCTTGACATATACATTAAAAGCATTGTTGCTGAGCAACAGCAAAGTATTGAGGTCAAATCTATGGGTTTTACAGCTTTGAACACAACACAGCCAGTAACAAGTACGTTGCTGTTATCCATTTCAGAAAATAACTTTGAAAGTTTAGAAAAGGATTGGATTAATTCATTGAGCTGTACAATAGGCGTGTGTGTGTGTGTGTGTGTGTGAGTACACACATTTGTATGCTTTATAGCTGCGTTTGTGAACAATGGTAGCTGGAGCTTGGTTGAGGGCTTTATCAGTGGTTCACTGGTCATCGTGAACAACCTGAAACATCAAATTGATTTATTATACTGTTGTTCCATCCGCCACTCAGCACTCCTCCAGTTCCTGCTAAATTATGTTTTAACCTCAATGGAGAGCAGCCTTATTCCCTGTACACCCTATTCCCCCCCAAAAAAGCTGCTGCTTCACAACCTGACTCAGCCAAAACGATCCTATAACAGCTCACATCTTGAAAGCCTATTGGAAATGCATCACTGTCCATTACTTTTTGCATTGACTCAGATGTTTTCCTCTCTGATTTGCATATAGAATGTGAGTTTTAAATTGGACACGTGTTGGCCTATTATTTCCAGTGCTCTTTGTTTTTTCACTGCATTTACTATCTGTGCTTCAGTGGGCTGTCTCTCATAAAAAGTATGCTGGTGAAGATGTGAGCAGTGTACAGAATTATCCTGCTGTTTGCATTTTTATGTCAGGATTGCAGTGCATCATTATTGGCTGTACTGCCTTAGGATTGTATTGTTGTTGTTGAACAGCCTGCAGTGCCGTTATCTGCTGTAGTTGCAAGATACAACAGTACATATAATGTAATTTGCTCAAGACAAACAGATTCTGTAGAGCCTCTAGCAGCTTTCTGGTCCAAGCCAGAATGTCTAGGAAGGGAATAAGTGGTGCATGCATTCAGCTTAACTTCAAAAATTAGCCCCCTCCCAGCGCAGGTCTCTGTTCTGCGCTTTTCTATAAAGATGCAGGATTGTTTGTGTTCCCTGCATGGGAGCAAGAGTGATTTTCTGTCTACCCTCTCACAATGTGGGTGTCAGAATGTTTACTTCTCTCCGTGGAAAGCAGAGGGAAGGAGGAATGGCAGCAGAACAGGAAGGTTACCTCTCCTTCTCAAGACCGCAGAGTTGTTGACACACTATTATTTTGTACTATGGGACTTTCTTACAACACACTCGCAGCACTCTACCCTACAATACCTTTCAGCATTTCCACCCTATAATGGCTTCTATGTAGGTGCCCTGATGGTGTCCCAGACATACACTTTGTTACTTAGTGCCATCTTCTTCTCTTTCATTAACACTGGGGAAATGAACAGTGCAGGAAATACAATGAATGGCCTTTAATAGGTAAAAAAACAGGCTAAGCTACGCCTTGTAATGTAGTGAAAGAAAAAGATGGAGAGGATTTTTAGAGGATGTGGTGTTATACAGTTTCAGCAAAGTCCAGTTTCCTGTGCCATTGTGTGCAACCCTGGGTATGCAACTAGCCCAGTTCTTCTTTTGGCCTACTTTTTTATGGCTGACCCACAAAGGAGCTTCATGTTAATAAGTTCATCCATATAACTAACTGTGCAATGACATCTGTATACCCGATCACAAGTAATAATATTTCAAATCTACTTCCATCCTTGTTAATTTCAAAACGCTGTGCCTGTCCCGTGAGAAATGTTCGCGATGCAGTGCATTTTATCACATGTGCCACATAACTGTTAGCGTGATGAGGATATGTATATAAGCAGATCCGGCAATGCATTGACTGCCCCCCTCCTTTCCCCGCACTCCCCTCCCAGATACAATAGATTCTGACGTAGATTGGGCCTCCAAAGTCCCCAGACTGAGCCTGTTGTATGTGGTAAAATAGCTGAACTTTGAGCTTTCAGCCGAGGTAATTCATCTTGTGCGTTGAGCTTATCTCAGCAGCTCCTCTGCTAGCTGAGGCTGCTAATTAATCTCCTAGGGGGCCGGACCAGACATGCTGCTCTCAGGATGATGCATGAGAAGGAACACAGCAGCCCAGGTACAACCAAAGCTGAGCGACACCCGCACCCCATCGCTTTCTCCCACCCTCTCTCTTTCCCCCTTACTTACTCTCTACTTCCCTCCTAGCTTACTTTTTTATCTCCTTATTGCTGTTTCTTTCCCTATCTCTTTCCTGGCCTTTCTTTTCACTCATCTCCTCACTGCACTCCTTCACCTTTCCTGCCAACTCAACAGCATCTCTCACTCTCCCAAACCCCTCCCTGTTTATTTTCTCTCACATACCATACACCTGACATGGTAAAACAAATCATCAGGTTAGGTTTATTAACAAGACATATCTAGGCTACATTTTGTGTTTATCTGGACTAATTTGGATCTTTTGTCTGATAGGTTGGTTGAAGGGTGAAACAGGCAAGAATGAAAGGATGAGTTTGTCATGACTCTGCTGTTATAACCCCTGAGCGCAAACATAGCTTGTACCCATTGTCTGTAATTTCGGGACAAGAGAACAGTAGCTATTGTTTTAAATCCAGGGAGATTTGCTTAGCCCAACCCACTCATTTTACACTATCACACTAATTTCACTGCAGTAAAAAGTAAGAAGTCTGCCCTCACAGTGTCAGCATCAGACGTAAATCTCATGAAAATTGTTTCCACTTCCTCTGAACTTCAGAGCCTCAGAGCTTCAGAGCTCCATCTTCTTTTAAGTGTTTTTAATGAGAGAGTTGTTTTCAAATCAGTGATGGTGTACTATCCTCCAGACTTTGTGTACTCAGGAGCACTGCTTTAACACCACAGTTTTTCAGGGAAATACAGCATATGGCATTGCCTTTCTAGCAAGTGTCCTTTCCAAGAAAATGAACAGTTTTTTCTTCTTCTCCTTTGTTTTTTTTTTTTTTGATCCAGCATACTGCGGGACACCGACACTGGACATGTGAGTCCTTAGTGGAGGAACAGCCCCTTGACACTTGACAATGCTAACTAATCTTTACCTGCTGTGAATACATTCATAATTTTGTGATGAAAAAGGAAAGAAGTCTACTTCAACAAGTTACTTTTGAGGAGCTTTGAGCAACTTTTAGGACTGTGTCATCTCTGGTTACTTTATTACTGTACACTTATCAACTATGGGTGGTACACATGCACTCTGCATAGCCATATATCTCTACAAATACGGTCTTATATGCACACTGGTATTGCTTTATCAGCACAGAGGCGGATTGAGTGGATGAACTCCATAAACAAAACTCAGTCTTTAAAGGTGCTACGTATTATTTTAACATCAATAAATCATGACCACACTCATTTTAATACATTAGTATGTAATTACCATAAACAAACAACAGCATAACTGAGTGGATTTGGAGCCACTACACTGTGTGATGCTGGGTCAGTACGCCTCATGGCCCAGCACACTGTAAAACCAGGGGCTGCTTTACTGTGCAAGTAATACATAAATTCTAAATTTATTCCAGTAACACTGTTCTGATTGTATATTTTCAACTTCATAATATTTTACTTTCCTGAAATGCATATTGACTATTGCAAGGTTGTTATTCTTCCAGTTTTCTTGCAGTTTTCTTCTTGCTCTTCAAAACAAATAGGCGGACAGGCAGCAACATTTTCTTTTGCTACAGGAAACAGCAGGATTTATTGAAAATGTGGTCTTAATTCTGAGAAGAGCAAAATGCTATACACTTGTATACTTTTAAATGTCATTTTTTGGGGGGTTCATTATCATATTTGATTTGATATTTGATTCTTCCTTAAGATAGCCCATTCAAGACATGTTAAAATGCCCAAGTTCCACAGAGCAACCCTCAGGTGTCAATGACTGTCACACAAACTTTGAGTAATAATGGCTTTATCCGTTGGGTTTTTAGAACAGTGTATATCATCAGTCAGCTGCTCTATGAGCTTGGCTAAAACTGTTGATTCTTCTTATAAACGCTGTCACGCTCCACCAGTTGTTTAGTTTTTCAGGCTGGAGTGTGACTCGTGCTCTTCAGCCATATGTCTCCTCTGCCAGAGACCGAGACTTGGACATGGCGGAGGACACTTGCACGGTGCAGAAGGTGATAGCCTACATGCATTCGGTCTCCCATGTGAGCTGGACTAAACCTGAACTTCCACCGTGCTGTTTGAGAGTTTCAGCCACTGCTAAAAATATGGCCTTCCTCCTCTGACTGCTTTGTTTTCAAATGCTGACAGCTCCTCTCGGTAGCTGTCACCCAGAGGGGAAGGGTGATGTGGCACGCACTTAAAAAGACTCTGCGGTCAGCTGAGTCATGGACTGTGAGCATGATTTTTCTCCTGGTCATAAAAAGCCTCTGAGCAGTCGCCTCGATTCCTCTTTCAGCATGAGAAGTAATCATGCTGTGGTGACATGTTTGTGTTGCAGTTCTCACACACAAGCTCAGCTTCTGCATATCCCACTGGTTTGTTTTGACTATAAAATAGAAAAATCAGCTGGTGAAGTGTCAGCTGTGTGCATTAGGATTTTTAATGTACTGTTGAAGGTGCCGCTTGTAATGCAGCTGCTACTTTGCAACTCTCCTGTCACACTGAAGCATAGGCCACATTGGCCACACATCTTTCTCTCTCTCCCTCTCTCTTGCTCTCTTGCTCTCTCTCCATCTGCTCTTTCAGTTTTTGCACCACTGAGTGGAGGGATGCAGGCCAGACACAGCCAGGCACAGAGTGTTCTTCAGTGAACTGTTCAACCTCATGCTTTTTCACATTTCAAATGACACTCTTAACTCACACCCTTTTGGTGAAGGTGTGAAGTGAATGGCATATACCACAGTGTATGTGTGTATACATGTGTGTGTGCGCATTCCTTTCTCTTTATAACATATATGTAATATAATTGAGCTTGTTTCAACTAAAACAAGTGTTCTTACAGTATATTGTACACGATTTTACATTTGTGCTAATTTCTACTTTTTGATTCGCAACAACAGAAATTGCCAAATTGAATGTGCTGTAAAACAGCATTTGAAAGAAAACTGTATGCTGTAATCTTATATTGTACAACGTTTTGCAATCACAACTACGTACTGTTTTAGTTCTAGTCATGTCTGAGCCAGAGACAAGAAGGGAAACTGCACTTCCAGACTGCAGGGCTGGCCTACATCAAGACAGGCAGCAGGGAATGTAAACGGCAAGAACAGGGAGTGTCTGCTTGACTTTGCATGTGCATCAAGTGTGTGTGTGTGTGTGTGTGTGTGTGTGTGTGAAGCCATCAGCGCGTGCCTGTGTGTGTCCATGTGAATGGAATTGTACATGTGCGTGTGTGTGTTTTC
>OMLB01054439.1:15886-49599 GCA_900302555.1 Myripristis jacobus
TGTGTGTGTGTGTGCTTGTGTTTCCAGTGTGTGTGTGTGTGTGTGTGTGTGTGTGTGTGTGTGTGTGTGTGTGTGTGTGTGTGTGTGAAGCCATCAGCGCGTGCCTGTGTGTGTCCATGTGAATGGAATTGTACATGTGCGTGTGTGTGTTTTCTCAGACATTCGTGCGTGCGTGTGCCAGGGTTAGGAGCCCTCCATTAAGCTGTGTTTACAGTCTGTACAGCCCAGGTCCCTCTCTGACGCTTGGCCTCACTTCGACTCATCAATCAGAAACACTTCCGAAGGCATCTGCCTATGATCCGTGCCGCCTGCCAGGCAGACCCTGCGTATGACTTCTGGGATATTGCACTCTTTTATTGTTGTTGTAGAATTGGTGGGATTTTTTGGATTCCTGCCGTCTGAAGTTTTCATTTCTCAGTCATTCAGTCACTGTTATGTTGGTCATAGTAAAGCGTTGTGTCATAGATGGATTACTGATATGGTTCCCAGTAAAATCTGGGAAACTACTCCATATGATTGTGGAAAGACCCAAAGTACTTTAGACAATACCTTCAATGTAAATCTTTCCTGTTGTTGTGAGTACCAAACCACCCAAGAGCTCTTAATTAAAATGCATCTGCATCTTTTATAATGGTGCGTATTTGTTTAAAGTTAAGCTCATGTAAGATTTTAAAATTAGTCAAATGAAATGAGTCAGTTGGCTAATTTTAAAATCAAGCTGTCATTTTGCTGGAGACTAACACCCTCTAAGTGTCCCTCAACCCATATTTAAACCGACTGGTGTATACAGTATGGTCTCTGTGAAAGGAAGTGACACATTTTCCAGGAACAACTATTTTCTGAAGCAGGAAGAAAGCATTAATGTGCGGAGTACACCAAACACCATTCTTGTGATCTCTTTTGATGTGACTCTAAATACACAGGCTTTACTTTGTTAATAATGATCAGTATTATCCACCAAATTAGAGCTGCTTTTTAGCTTTTCATGTGTACCATGATCTCAGCTCTATTTTCAGAAACATTAAATACTCAGCTAACTGTGCTGAAAAGATTACCAATAACTTTAATTAACATTGTTTTTCCTGTCAGGTGCATTTCATCAGCTATTGTATGTAATGAGATTGTTTAATTCTCTGAGATTTGACTTTGCATGTCTCTGTCTCTCGCCTTCTCTCTCCCTCTGTAGTGGGTAGATGGGTAGAAATAAACTGCACTAAAGGTGCAAATGTTGAAACAAGCAACACGTGCCAAACGTGTTGCCAGGGCGAATGGCACCTGCTGCTGCCATGTGTCCAATGACACATGCACCACAATTGTGAAAAAGAGTACATGATTCTTCATAGTGTTCTCTCAGTTTGTGTTGGATCATTCATTTTTTCTGAGCAGTTTTTTGCCACTTTGTGTCTTCTGTGCATTAACTGAACAAAAGCCATGCCCTTTCTACCCCAAATCAACTCTTCCTCACAGCAACTGTCCAAATATATGTGATGTTGACAGTTGCTGGGAGTAAGTTAAAATGCTGCTTATTGTATATATAGTGGTTCATGTGATTAGTTTTGTATCTGTCCACAGTTAATCTCACATACTATTGGTCCTATGAACCAACTTTTTTTTGCACCGTTATGACTGGGCCTTATGGTTGTGGTGATTCAAAACCTTTGAAAAACCTCTTTTATACCACAATTGAGTGCTGACCTCCTCACTCCTTTCAACCACTCATTAGGGGCAACAAGTGATCAACAGCTGCTTCAGTTTGGAGGAGGCAGGAGCCAGAGGAGGCAGTCATGTCTTTGCAAGTAACAAGTTGTTGCTTCTGTAACATTTCCAGGAATCACTGCTCAGAAAACTGTACTTTATAGAGAAACTGTAATTAGATTACAGTGACACCCTGAGCACTCTACAGATTACAGTATGACTTTATTTTGCTGCAATTTTTACATTTGCAAAACCTACAGAGCTGGCACGATACTCTAGTTCTTGGTGCATTAAAAATACACACATCTTGTTGATGAGTTTAATGGTTTGGCCTCAGCGGCAGAGTTAACAGTAGTCCTAATCCTAAGAAACACTCTTAGAGGGCCCATTCAAAATTACCTATTGCTTGTGATGGCTGCTCGTCCAATTTCTCCCTAGTTGCAGATTTGAAGTGTTGTTTTGTCTGTGCTGACCTAGATGAAAGTCTATGTAGCCTGGAAATGGACACAATGCATTAACAGGCTTCCTCATGGAAGTAGGTTGCAGTGTCTCTTAGAGAGAGTTTTAGCCACAGCAATAACACTAGGGAGGGTGCTATATTTATAATAGCGCAGAGGGCAGTAATTGGCCAGTCTTGTGCCTCTGCTGCAAGATACAAATTCTGAACAGGAGCATTGAGGCTGATTTTCTGTGTGTCAAAGCAGCACACATTTAAATTAGTTGTTTTCCCAGCTCTTTCTGGCCATTTTAATGAGGGGACTATGGATCTTCAGGGGGAGTTGAAAGGTCAACAGTAGATGCCACATAGATGGTAAACATCACCTGAAAGCTGGGAATCTGAAGATTTATTTGAGATGCAGCTTAGGAGACACCATAGAAAAATTCATGGTATGATTTGGTTTCAGAAACTTTTGACATTTGGAGATTACTGTAAGAATTACATTTTTCATAGGTTGAATGGTGAGCATTCTGTTATGGAAATTGCTCACAAACTCCCCCTTACTGCCAATATACCTGGAGAACCATAAATCATCTGAATGCCCCAGGTCTCTAGTTTGTGGATGTAAAGCTTCAGCAGGCTGTGATTATCCTAGAGGTCACAATGGGTCAGTTTATACAGTGACATCAAGTTTCAAAAAATGATTTCAGGTCAGAGGCCAAAAGACACTTTTTTCCCCATCACTAAAAATTAGCCTAACTTTGGAGCAATATTTAGCTTCTGAAAGACAGTAAGTTGGTGGGGACTGCCGGCAGGCCATCAGAACAGTAAAGAGTTAACTAGAGAGGCTGAAGTTTAGTTTAGTGTTCAAGACACCAACAGAGCATTTTTAGGTATTTCAAGGAGCTACCTGTGAGTTTAGGAGAAACTTGTCGAGTTAGCTCCTCCGTTGTGTCTATCTGCTCTGGACTGTTTAGAATAAGCTGGCTTCAGTCTCAAAGAGAATGGAAAAAGAGTGAAGAAAGGTTTATGTTTAGATAAATTGAAACTAATTCACACTGAGGTTTTTTCTGATTGTTTGAAAGTGGAGTTCATGGTTGAACGAGCCGTATTGAATTTCTCCAAACACAACAAAGCTGCAACACTGAAGCTGTGGTAGAATGAAGGATGGGAACTCCAGATTGAGCATATGAAATTGTTGCCTATGGACTTGATTTCTCATTCTTGACTACTACAAAAACACCCAATAAATGTGAACTGAATGCCTCCTAACACCACGCAGCTGTGATATGGAATCTGTGAAAAGAGAAGAAGGATGAAGCCGCTGAGTTCGGCACGTGAACTTTGAGTGACCAGCATGTGGCTGAAGCCCTCTATGTGGAACAGCAGTCGAGGAGCAGGGCTCTTGGCAGACCTTATGACAGCTTGTTTTCACTGGCCGCTCTGGATCTGCCTGTGGCCGATGGAGTGATAAGACGAGGGGGGAGGGAGGGAGGGATAGTGGGATGGAGGGATAGTGGGATGGAGGGAAAGAAACAGTGATGAAGGGGTCCAAGGACAGCAAAAGAGCAAGCAAACAGAGTGATAAAAGAGAGAAAGAAAGAAACGATGGAGAGGAAGAGGTGAAAAAAGAGGTAGAAGGGGGGTGGGTTGCTCAGATGTATCTCTGGGTAGAGCTTGTTCACCCAGAGAGCCAGCCGAGGTGCGCCTGAGCAGCCTGGCCCTCTGATTGGTGGAGAGGGATGCAGCTTGCTCCCCTCCCCCTGCAGAAGAAAAGAGGAGCAGCAGAAACGTCAGACACAGACAGCACTTAGGCTCCACTACTGAAACAACCTTTTTCTAAAGCTCCCTCTAAGACGCAGTCACCAGAGCATTTAGAGACCGTCTAGATGACAACTTGGACCTGATCTCCTACAGTATAGCAGTGTGGTATGATATAGGACTAAGGCATTTGCCGAGCCGATCAGATTTCAGTTGAATGTCAAACCACTGATTTGACTTGACCTGTAGAAGATTATCCAGAAAAAGCAAGCCCGACATTGGGTGCATTCGATTCACCGGGTTGAGAGGGACGACAAGAGGTGACAATGGGCAGGCAGGGGCACGATGCCACTGCCCCGGCTCCTGGGATGCGCATCCAGCGCTCCCAGAGTAAGATGAGCCTGTCGGCATCATTTGAAGCACTGGCTGTCTATTTCCCCTGCATGAACTCCTTCGACGAAGAGGACGGAGGTAAGATGACTACCGGGGAAATGTCACAGCAGAGGCTGCTGGGTAAGGGGTAGCAAGGGGAATGTGCTGTTTTAGGGTGAATTGTGGTGAGCAAGTAGATTTAAGATGAGTGGAAAGATGCACAGTTTTAGACTCGGGGCGGGTGAGAGATGCACTGGCCAGGAGGAAGGGAGACTTGAGCAGCATGGACTTGAGTGATGTGATCTGTTGGAAGCTGATGCCTTTACCAACATCTCAAGCACAGTCAATTTGTCTTCCTGACCTCCAGTTTGCTGTGAAATATAAGGATTGTTTTAGCTGTTGTTGATGCTACTGCCACTACTAGTGGTTGTGTTGTTGACGTGAGCGGTTAAGGAATATGGTGTGTATGTTGATCTGATATGATACTCATGCTACGTACAGTCCTTTGCTAACCTAAAGCAGCTGTTTAAGACACTAGATAAGGTTGTCTAAGACTGCCAAAGAAAGGATATATTTTTGCCTTGATGATTTGTAAAATTGGACTCCTTGAATGGCAACCAAGCATTTCTTAATTGGAATGAATCATTGTGTAGTTTCTTGTGGGTGGTAGTGCAAATTTAGCATATCCTGCGACTGTCTCTTCAAATTTCTTTCACAATGGCAGATGCCGAACATGTGTTTATATTTATACCTCCCAAGATGCTCTCATAATTTCCTGTGCCAGCATCACTGGACAATGGACATCTCCAATCCAGAAACAATAGGTTGTGGATTTGAGATTCAGCAGGCTGGCTCAATCCCTTCTTTAACAAAAGATAATTGCCTGAGCACACAGGCTCTCTCTCAGCAACACCTTGCTTCACATCCAGTTGTACAAAGTGTTCTACTTTTTTTTTTTTTGCCACTGAGCTGCTCCACTTGAGTCTGTCATTTACTTTCCCTGTCCAGCCGCCCCAGGACTTGACAGTGACCTTTGATGAGAAGTCAGCATTTCTAACTTCTAGACAGCTCATCCTCATCTGTGGCATTCTGGCTAAATCCACAGAGGGCCATCTACATTATTAATGCTAGAGTAACACTGGTATCCCTGCCAACTGAATGGCAAAAGTACCTGATCCTTATAACCTCCATTTAGTCTTGGTAAAGCTCATTCAATGCTTTTAAAGCAACTTTGTGTTCATGGGCGTGCGTGTGTGTGGATTGTGGAAGCAGGACAGGATTTCAAAGAAGCTATGAAAAAAGGATCTGTCATACATTCAGAACCACTGTTTCACTGATGGTCACATTTTAACTCATGTTTTGTATATAAATAATTGTCATAAATGAGATTCCTGCTGTATTGATAGGGTTGAAGTCATGTTCGGTATATGAATATATGTATCAGGCTAATGCATTTTGCAGAAGAAACTGTTATATTTGATTTATAACCAATTTAAGCAGGGTTATTAAATATTTATAAGCTCACCTCTGAATTCATGGCAGTAATGGTGAGGTCTGCATCTCTCAGACTGATGATCTTCCTCGCTCATAACTTCCTCTACCATCAAATTATGGGACATATTTTTATAATAACTGACTGTTATTAGATTTTTGGGCTTGTTTCTCATATCAGCATGAATGTAAACAGTGAATAAAGGCATTTTTAATTTCATGATACATGCCAAAAAAAAATCTATCTGCAAATGCTTGGGAAAGGTATTTTATTTAAAGTTCATTGATAACATGTAGACTGTGTGCCGATTGGCGGAGGAGGTCTGTCAGCTGCAGATTGCTACAGACGTCACAATCAACGTCTGCGACTCGGGCTCTATTGTAAAGTGTGAAGAGCAGGAAGAGGAGGCGGAGGACAGCTGAATAACTGAGAATGCCAGGCTCAAAAGCCTCAGGTCTCTTTTTTTTCTCCCTTTGAGATAAGAGACAGACTCATCTCCCTTCCCTCTCCTCAGGGGAGGAGAGGGGATCAGGAGTAAAGACAGCTGGTGCGACAACAGGGCCATATTGATCATGCTGATTAGGAAGGCTGTAGTCTGTGCAGGATTCATACAAACGAACTGTGGGAAATTATAAAGGTGGAAATTTCAAAACCTTTATCAACGGGTGGGAGTATTATTTTTCACCCTTGTTAGCCCTGTAGTTGTGGTTGGTACACTGAGGATAACTTATTGGTTTTGCAATGATTACTATCTAACCTTTGGCAAACACCATGATGCAGTCATTTAGTTTATGATAGATCTTTTATGGGATTATATATTAGAAAATGGGATTTGCATCACATTATAAGTGCAGTATCATTCTGTATTGCTTGGATGAGTCATCTTTTATTAATTACACTTCAGCAATGGCTCTGCAGCTAATTTCACATTGACATTTGAGCGGGTCAATAAAGGATCGACGCACCCCTTGTCTTAACACTGAGCAGCAGGAGCTAATGTACACAAGCACTTTCAAATGCCAGCTTACACTACAGGAGCGCTGAGTGGCTACTTATAACATATAAACTTAGGGATGTGCAATAATACATGCTTTATTTGTTGAGTTGAAACAGTTTTTTGTTGGTGTTAGTGCAACTTGTTGTATCCTTGACCGCCACAAATGAGCCAAACTCTAGTATGTTTTCTATTATTACAAGCTTTGGATCCTTGGCCGCTGAAAGCCATAGTGTGTCACTTGTCAGGGACTCTGTTGTGACAACCTGTTTGTGCCTCGAGCTAGGAAGCAGTTGCAAACCTTCCTCTCAATGGAATATAGAAAGTAATTAAAAAGAAAGACAGAGGTGACGGTGTCAGTGTTGGTATGTATGTATGCATGCATGTGCTGGTGCAGGCATGCATTTGATGTGGGAACACATATTTGCGCAGACATATCTTTGCGTGTGTGTGCGTATGTGTTTGTGTGTGTGTTTGAAGGTGGGGTTTGGGCTCACTGTGACCCAAAAGACCCCCACAGGCAGCCGGTAGCACGCAGAGGAAGGCTGTACATGTTGTTCCGTTCTTCACTCTTGGGAAATAGACACACACACAGACACACTCACACAAATATGAATCCGTTGAATTAGTGACCTTGTTTGATTTTCATTGTGGAATTGTCATACCACAAACACTCCCAGAATAGTCTATTCATTTCCTGGCGGAAACATGAATTTGATTTCATGTAATAGACAATGAGTTGCCTTGTTATGTTTTTGTTTGTTTGTTTGTTTGTTTGTTTTCATTTCCTGCTGAATGATTTTCTATAAACCCATGGAAACACAGGTATGTCAGTATTAATCCATGTGAATGCAGTTCGCTCAGTGAGTCACAACATGATTCAATGTCATGAATTGACGGTCTCCATCACTTTCTTTCTCTCTCTCTCTCTCTTTCTCTCTTTCTCTCTCCTGTTCTCTCTCTGTGTGTCATTATTTCTCCAGAAGCGGGAGGTAAGAAGTTGCGCAGCACTATCCAGAGGAGTACAGAGACAGGCCTGGCGGTGGAGATGAGGAGCAGGATGACTCGACAGGCCAGCCGGGAGTCCACAGACGGCAGCATGAACAGCTACAGCTCTGAGGGAAAGTAAGGAAACGAGGACTCACGCTCTGCCAACAGGCATGAAGTGTGGGCTGTTTAACTTCTACCAGACTAAAAAACGACTTATCAAAAATCAGACTACTCGGTGTTTCTTGGAGGAACAGCTCAGCAGCCGCCAGGACAAATTTTTAAGTGGGAGTGATTTACAGATTCCTTAGTCAGACATTTCAAAGCTATATGCAATCACATACTGGGCCACGGTCTCTCTCTCCCTAATCCTCAGTTTCAGTAGGTTATAGACACTCACCTACAGTTTTGTCTTGAGTCATCACACCCTTACCTTTCCTATGCGGTAACCATGTCGTCTTTTCTGTTGTTCTTCCAGTCTCATCTTCCCTGGTGTGAGGCTCTCCTCAGACGCTCAGTTTAGTGACTTCCTGGATGGCCTCGGCCCCGCCCAGCTGGTTGGACGACAGACATTGGCTACTCCACCGATGGGTGAGAACGAAACCTCAGCCTCTTAACAGCAGCTTTTTCCTTTTAGGGCCCATTACATGTTCAGCATCAATTTAAAGCTTTATTTAAATCTATGTTCTAAGCTTTGATTTTACAACGATTTCTTTGCGTGACACAGAGCAGAATGCTGATAGTTTGATGTCTTGTGTGTGTAATTCAGGCGACATCCAGATCGGCATGGTGGAGAAGAAAGGAGCACTGGAGGTGGAGGTCATCAGAGCCCGTGGCCTTGTAGGAAAACCAGGTTCCAAGGCACTGCCAGGTAACTTGAGTCCTCAAACCGTCATTATACACAATCATATATCAGCGATTTGATGAATAACACTGTATTTATTTGGCATAATGATACTTCCCTCTTTGTTTAACCCAGTGGAGATGTTCAAGCATACGTACAGAAAAGGCTGAATGAGAGCTCATGGAAATCGTAACATTCTCTCCTTCATCTCCTCTCCCCTCCTCACAGCACCGTATGTAAAGGTCTACCTTTTGGAAAATGGAGCCTGCATAGCCAAAAAGAAAACAAAAGTAGCAAGAAAAACCTTGGATCCTCTTTACCAGCAGCAACTGCCGTTTGAGGAGAGTCCGGGAGGGAAGGTTTTACAGGTAAAAAATGCAGTCCTCTAGATACTGAGCAGGCCGAAATCCAATGTCACTCATTTTAACCCAACTTGAGGATGTATTTTTCCACTCTCTGTTTTTGGTTAATGGGTGTTTCTGTGTTTTTGCCCACAGATTATCGTATGGGGGGACTATGGACGTATGGACCATAAATCATTCATGGGAGCAGTTCAGATACTCTTAGATGAGCTGGACCTGTCAAACATGGTGATTGGCTGGTTCAAGCTCTTTCCTCCTTCCTCACTGGTGGACCCTACTCTGGCCCCGCTGACAAGAAGAGCTTCCCAATCCTCACTGGACAGTTTCTCTCGATCATAGCAGCGTGTGGACTGATAGCGTTGTTGTAGCAGCCAGTGTTGCGATACAGGTCATGCGCCCCAGTTACACTGCATGCTTGATGTTGTGTCTTCTGAGCCTGTTTCTAGGGGTGCAAACGTGATCCTGTGTTTTGAGCAAAAACGTCGCACACATCGTGCACGTTGCGAAGCGTGTGGCGAGCGACTGGCGGCCGGGATTACCGGGTGTTGTTGTTGTTGTTGTCGGAGGAAACTGGAATGAACTCCTTAGCACGAGGAATCCGTCAGTTCCAGGTTTTCATCCAATTCGAAGCCATGGGGGTCAGTACTGGGAACCGCTAAACGAGTTCTACAGAAGCCCTTTTCGAATGAAAAATAGATGTTTTGCTTTTAATTTTTTTCTTTTGTTTTCTTTCTTTTTTTTTTTTTTTGTTCTTTGATGTCAATGTATTTGTATCCGAAGGGGGTGACAGTGTTCCTACCCAGAGGCTTGGTCACGCCATGCCAACAGACCTAGCTGTGTAGATGGAGATTTGGAGACCATCGCTTTGGGTGAGGTGTGTCCCACCTTGTTTCCGCACTCCCCCAAAACATCAGAGAAATGCCCCATATATTGTAGGTTTATGTGCTGAATCAAACCACGCAGGTAAAAAGACCAGAAAGACTCAAAAGTTAATCAAAGGCAATACTGAAGTGAACACTCCAGACTATACAGTAACGATCAAAACCCCACGAGAAGATGTACTTAAACGATCTACCATCATTCTTTCTCTGTTGATATATTGTATGAAATTTAAATGAGACATTTTTTTTTCTTTTTAGTTTATTTGCATGGACACCAATTTAGCTGACTTAAAAAAAAAATGAGAATTATTTTCTTGAGGCTGCAACTTGCAAAAAAAGATGAAGAAAAACAAATAAAACAGATCAGCCATTTTCAACAATTTATATTATTTTTAAAGATAAATTTCACTAGTGCATGGTTTTCAAGGGGAGTGAATGCAACAGCGTGATTAAAAAAAAAATACACATTGTTTATCATTCTTTAGACCATTCATTAGTCTGTGTTTTGCAGACATGCAGATAAGGGAAACTTAAAGGAAATTTTTTGGAGTTATTTAACAGAGAAAATGTTTATGTGACAAAAAGTGATGATGAAAATAAATGTAAATTATTTATTTCATTGTAAAAGGCACACGCCTTATAAAGATAAACATTATGTGCAAATTGTACATGTTTCTCTTTTTCTCCCTCGTCCCAGGGTACTTATCATTGTACTATTCATTGCTACCATTGTTCAGTCCCCAGATATTGTCCAGATTTTAGGACTGTTGGTTATTTTACAGTTCTGTATTGTTTCAGTATGTATTTTATTTTGGATTTGATTTGTTTAACAAGCATGTTGAAAAGGATTTTCTGCAACATGGCTTGGGCACACCTTACAGTAACTCAGCATGTTTTGATAAAGATGATATTTGGAATTTTTGCAGTTTCTTGTACAGTGCATGTCAACTTCGTTACTTTTCTCCCTCACCTTAAATTGAACTCTACAGCAAATTAGTTGTTGGTCTTTCATGACCAATTATTGAAGTTTTGACAAAACATTCCACCCCCAAAATCATATTTTATTTCAAGTTTTTGAGAAAAAAAAAAAAGAGTGACATGGAAAATATTTTATATTTAATGGAGGTTGACAAAACAGTTGTGATTGCAAGTGTATTTTATTTCAGTATTGTTGACTAACATGCAAAAATAATCTGTATTGGTACAGCAAGAGGTCTATACCCAACAAGAGGCAGCAAACATGTAAGAGATGTATGTTGCTGACGAGTTAAATTTTGCAGGCACTGTTTGTGAAGATGAGCTAATCACAAGTTCAAATAACAAGGGATATTGCCACACAAAATGCTTTTTTCTTGTTTAATGAAAATGAAATTAATTTACTATATTTTTGTTAGTTTTATTTAAAAGCCAAGACCAGTTTATTTTTTATTTCTATTTTTAGTAATTATAAATACTTCTCATGTCTGGGAAGTATAATGAATCTTATAGTTGCAGTATGTCTGAATGAAATTGAATTGAGGCATTATTCCTTTTCCATATTAAGATAATGCGTTTTAATGTCCATTAAAAACCTTGTTGCTGTAACAAGCTACAGTA
The DNA here is from genome assembly GCA_900302555.1 of Myripristis jacobus. Taxonomy (NCBI): domain Eukaryota; kingdom Metazoa; phylum Chordata; class Actinopteri; order Holocentriformes; family Holocentridae; genus Myripristis; species Myripristis jacobus. The sequence continues at coordinate 27,310 of OMLB01054439.1, forward strand.
TATATTTTCATTTTAATTTTCATTGTACATACCTTTAGATGTCAGAATTTGAATAAACAAGCTAACATGGATAGATTGATAGAGTCCTTTGGAACAGGAAAAATGCCTCACATGGTGACAAAGACATATGTTATTTATCCTTTTGAATGCCTTTTAATTTTCTCTTTTGGTGCAATGTGTTAATGCCAAGGCTATGTCTTGGTAAAGTATGGTTGAGTACAGAGATTTATGTAAGTTATTTTTCAAATTAAAAATAAAAAAATGGATATTACACTGACACTGAGTGTTGGGTTTTGGTAAGAGCCACACACACATACACATGCACACGCTAACAGTGCTCTTAGGAGGCACTGCAAAAAAAAAAAAAGAGTCATAAAAACTACTCAGTAGTTCAAATATCATAAATAAAAGCCATTGTATCTTTGATATGGCAGGCAAACCTTTCTGGGTTAAGCTAACAGGGATTGATTGGACATTAAAACAATTAGCAGTCTCATTGGCTGAGTTAAACCTGAATGGGTGGAGCCAGAGAGCCACAGCTGATTTGGACTTTTAGTAACACTAGATTGAAATCCACTGAAAAAAGTTATGCAGTTTATGAGGCAGTTTTCCATGACATATTCATATTTGTGCATATTCATGCTCCCCAGAGGATGAACCCTGTCCATTTCTCTGACCTCATGACCTTTTCTCTAGCACCAGCCTCAGGCCAAAATGTCAAATTTGCACACAGATAGACCAATCACCAAATCTAATCAGTGGATTTCCATAGCATACACGTTCCATTCAAGATTGCCAGTTGGTTATCTCTCTAGCCCCGCCCACTGAGATTCACATCAGCCAATGATATTATTTCTGCCTTCAGAGCCGCTGTGGTCAGGCCTAGGGATCTTCTGATTGTATGTGCTGATCAAAGTGAGGTGGTTTGACAGAGAAAAGTTATTTTTGTCTTTTTAACAAACTTTTTTTAATCACTTTTGTGTGATCAACATGCCACAAAGTAAAAAAAAAGTCCTAAAAAGAAGTGCTCTAAATCTGTACTACTGAGAGCAGATAATATAATTGAAGTCATATACAGTCTTTTATCATTTAATGATGTATCAGAGAAAAATGTTGATACTTCCAACGACCTTGTGTGTTTCCTCTCTCATTTGTTTTTGCATTTCCGGCATTACCTGCAAGCTAGCTAACTCGTTTCATCCAGTTGCCCGGCAACAGTAGCTTCATGACTTTACCACATGAATGCCAAGTACAGTGTTCTCGACTTCCCGTGTCACAACCACAAACTCATGACTTCCAGTTGGAGGCAGCATTAAACACAGTAGTTGAGTAGCTTATGCACTTAGGTCTACTCTACCGCTCACAGTCCTGCAGCACTATAGAACAGCACATGGTCGTGTGTTTTCAAAGATTTTCTGCAGCAGTTACACTAAACAAGAGTCATTCATTCTTTCTAGTTACATAAAAAATGCTTTACAAGTTGCTTCTTTGTCAAAGCTCCCATACTGAATCATTTGAGCTTCATATTTGAGTTTCAAGATGAAGCCAGACATCCAGACAGAGGAAACCTTTGTATCATCACCATGAAGAGTTTGAACATTATGGCCTGATTTGAATTAAGTGAAAACAACTGATTTGAGTGAAAGATTGGTCATTACAATACAGCTCAACCCAGTAAAATAGCAGCAAACTACAGTCGGATTGTTCTCAGCATATTATAGTCTGGCTGCTTCTTAATTTGCTGTGAAAGAAGTTTCTTTTTTTATTACCCTGCCAACTTCCTCAACCCAGAAGATCAAGTTTTCTCTTATCAAGTTTTCAAGTTTACTCTTATCAAGCTTATATCAAGTTTTCTCTAGTTACAGTCTTATATTCTGTATGATCTAACAGTTGTGAATAAGGTTTTTTTTTTTTTATTTTATACAAAGGCATAAATAAATCTCATAATGTATAACTTTTACATGTACATGCGGTAATATTTGTATATGTAAAAAAAAATATTCTTTGAAACAAAATACAGCAAACTTCATACAAGTCATTTTTTTCCTCCTTTTTCTGGTTTTAAGAATGCCTGCAAGGACATGAGTGAGAGATGAGTAATGGCTGTGGTTTGAGTGGACAAGAGGAGTTCTTGTTTTTAGGCATATTTAAGGAGACACAGCAGAAGAGACATCACATTCGGCAACGCAATATCAGGTTTGTACGTTTCATTTCATAATGGGAAAGCCCAGACAGTACTGTATTTTGACCTAAAAAGAAAAGGTAGCTTCTGGTTTTAATTTTTTTGGTTATTTAATTTAGCTACAATGTTTAGAAAGAAACACTTCATGGTATCAGACTTGTTGTAAAATTTTGTTTCAAAGCCTATGTATTCTTCCTCTCCAGTGTTTGTTTTCCCACAGTTTCAGAAGCCAGGATTGATGCAGTGATGCGAGTCTCATGCACTTCCCTGAAACAAAGCTTCAGGGATGTTGGCTTGCTTGCAGTGGATGTTTACACAACTAGCAACAGGGATGGCTTGGGCAGAACAATCCTCCTCCTCTTCACCTGCAGCCTGTTCAGCCTCTTCCTCACCTCCTTCCTGCTCCTGTACCTCCTCTACACGCTGGACTATGACATTGCAGTTGCTGGTGGGATAGCCGGCTGCTTCGGGGCTCTACTGACTGTCGCTCTGTTCTTATCAAAACAAATAAGGTGCATAGGGATTCTATTTGCCATGTCCATTTTCATGAAAAAGAGTCGGAAATTGCTTCTGGCCGCCGGGACCAGCGTGGTGGTTCTCAAAAATATCCGCAACACGTTGGAGAACCTCACAGGCCTGATCAGGAGCATGGTTTGCAACCTGAAGGCAAAGAAAGCATCCATCGTCATCTCACCACTGGAAAACTTTGCCAGGATGTTGATGTGGATCGGCAATACACTCAGGGGATTTACAAACTTGGGGGTGATGAAGTTTGACTCTAAGCTCAACGTTTCAGCCAAATTCGAAGCAGGTTTATTTACGGAGAAACTCACTGATGCTGAGCAGAGGCTGAACAAAAGCGCAAAGTATGCGGAGGCCATTGTGAGCACCTTGTTCTCTGTGGCTGACAGAATGTTCCCGGCCATCAGCTTCCTCTTGCTCATGATGTTTATAACCCTGCACATAAAAAAATACCGCCGTGACATGAAGTTTGAAAACACTTTCGTAAGCAGCAAATTTATTCAGTTTGACCAGAAGCAGAAGGAGCAGGGAAAGCCTCATGTCCTCCCTCTCACGCCAGAGGAATCAAAGCTGTACGCCTCCGTCCCATCCGCCCGTCCCACCATGCAGGAAGGGAGGGCTATGCTGAAATTTGGCATTCGAATTTTGCCCCATTTTGTTGCTTGGGTCATTTTTATAACTGTGGACGCTTTATTGTACTGCTTCGTCGATATTGTAACAAGAAAGTTGTCAGAGCTGGAACCATTCAGTATTCCCTTGGTGATGAACATCAAAGTAAGTATGTTTGAGAGTGGGTTTAAGACCTAGTGGATAGTCACCAATAAGAACAGCATTTATTTCTCATGTCATTCTTTTGTCAGGGGACTTCGATTATTATTGGCCTAAAACTTGGGGAGCAAAACTACCGGGAAGACTTTTCCTACTCCGTTACGCTGTTTGAGAAGAGGTGCCTTCCTAAACCCAAGCTGCTGCTCTATAACTCTGTAGTTCCCTTAGCTGCCATCCTGATTGCCCTGCTCATTATGGCCATGATGGCTGCCAAGCTCACCCAGCTCAGGCTAATGGTCTATGAGCGCTTCTTCTCTGCCTCTGCAGAGGAGAGGGCAGAGTACCTCCACGCCAAAATCCTGAGGAAGAGACTTAAGGGGAAGAAGCGAGACAACGAGGGGAGCCCCACATCACTCTTTTTCAAGGTTTGCATTGCAGTTGCTAAGATATGTTTGTGACTGAATGAATTTTGATGGTAAAATAGTAAAATTCTATTGCAGGCCATTTCATTCAGAGCCATAACTTGAACTATTTTGTTTTTCAATCTGTGATTCTGACTGTCTTTTCTCAACAGCCACATTTCTGGTGCCCACTGCTCTTCAGACACAAAGAGGATTTGCAAAATGCTGCATGAGGAAATTACTTTTTCTGCTGCATAAATAAAACTATTTTTCTACTGCATATTGCTTCATACTGCATAAAATGTTTTTAACAATAAATATGTCTTGCTCAAACGCTGGCCTCTGATACCTGTCCACAATCCTGGTTATGTACTGTATCATTGTTATAGGGCTTGCCAATTTATTGAATTATATCACATTACATAACAACCCAGTCTCCCTATTAACAGTAATGGTAACCATGGCAAAACAGCTTACATGGGGAAGAGTTTCCCATTCATAATAGCTAACCAATTACAGACCATAAAATCAACAGCTTGTAATGCAATTCAGTCTGGCTCCAATGAGCTGTCACCGAAATGAAATTTAATTTTCATTGTTAAAGGTGTTACACACATATTACATCATGCTTGTTATATAACTGTTTGGAGAGAAATTTCTACCCCAAACCATATGACTAATTTGAGATATAACAGGGCAAAAAGTAATTACCAGGGGCAATACAAAAAAATGTTTGATTTTATTTGTGGAGATGGAAGTAGTGTGTTCCATCATTTTAACACACTTCACCTTGTCTGAGAAATAACCTCCACTAACCAAGGCTATGGAGAGGCAGAGCGATGCACTGCATGTGTATGTCTGATGCCCCACATTATAGAACACACATAGTTTTGCTTACATAATCCAAGACAGATGCCCCTACATGTGCAGCGAGCAGCACTCATTGCTCTTTCCGCTCTCTCCACCATGCGGTTATGCTCTGTCACTCTCCATTAGAATCACTTACAGGTGTTACTGTCCTAATCCAGCACAGTGATACTAGTTGGCTCTGGCATATCTTTCCTTCTATGCTGAAGGAGAATCTGACAGTGAGGAGATGTGCTACTGAAACATGGTCGCACAATTTAAAACTGTGTTAAACAGATGAAAGTGTGCATTTTTTTTTACCTGGTGGCAGTGTTTGATGCATTTGCTGTCAGTGTGATCATTTCTGTTTTTGTTGGTACTACAATTTTCCACAACATGATGGTGTCGTTTCCTCATCGTTTGCCTCATTTTGAACTTCCCTTTGGAACTTGAAGACACTGATTGAAACCTGTTTCGTAATTCATGGCACAAAGCAAATCACCATTTTAGGAAATACCCAGCCCTGACTCTACAGCACAATCTTCGCACTGCCGGCACCATCCCCACCCCATCTCCTACACTATCAGAGACAAGAGGAAGGAAGAGTGGTAAAGCTCAAGGATGAGTGGGCCTCGTGTGACTCACATGATGCTGCCACTGACCCGTGTGGCAACCTGATAAACTCACATTATGTCTTAAACGGCCCTGCGGCGCAATACCACGCCAGCATGCCAGCCCAATAGGAAGTTGCCACATGATGCTTGGTGACAGCCCTGCTGGACCTTTTTACCATACTAAGGCATGACTGCAGCCCATACATGGGCATAGATCTAGTGAGTATGGTAATGTGTGATCCTAATGTTGCATATGCAAATACAGAGTTAATCTGGGTCAGCACCATACATCTTAACAGCTTCACACATGGTGCTGCGTTTCAATGGAAGTTTAATCACAAGAGTGAGAAAGATGAATCATGCTGTCACAAGATTTTAAAAATGACTGGTCATAAAAAAAAAAAAAAAAAAAGAATAACCAGTCACGTTCACATGTGAAGGTAGGGATATCTTTTACTGTTTGGCAACATGAGCAACACAATAGTACAGACAAATACAACAGCATTGAAACATCATTTTTCTTCAGCAGCACATTAACATTTTTAACTGTGAAATAAGGCATAAAGCCTATCCCAAGTCCTTACAGTGAACTGCATGATTGCATAATGTATGAATTGAGAAAATATACTTTTTGGCAATAGAGTGGGTCCCAGTGACCTGTGTAATAAGCAGAGCTGACCTGGAAACATGACATAATGCCTCACAGAATTGAGCAAATGCAGCAAATGTATTATCTGTCAGGGGAGCACTGACCTGAGTGTTGATCAGAGTTGACCTGCCCCCCACCATCCTTACCACACACACTGATTTAAATCACTGCATAATGTCTGAGATGGAAAAAGGTGAAGCAGTGAAAATCACTCTGAGCAGGCGAGTCTCTCTAGCACGTTGAGCTTTGGTCTGTCATGTTCTGGGTCAGCCGCTCATATAGCTATGACTTTTCCATCGTAGGGCTTTCTGATCACAGCTGACGGTTTCCCCACCTGCAGACGAATCAAAAGTATTTAAAAGAAAGCTTGAGTGAGCCTTGTTTATCGAATTTTAAACTGAACTGATCTGGGTTTCAATCAGTCATCTGACATGGTGCTTTACAGCCTAGGGGGCCTGATTTGCTTTTCCTTGGTGATCTATATGAGAAATATTATGTAACAAACTACTGCTCCCAAATCATTTGAAATGAGAAATATATCGCTGCTGTGAGTGATGAACACACTGAAGGCGACTGACCTGTTCTCTCTGGTTGACCCGCTTATAAACAAAGTCGGAGAAGGGCTGCCTGTGGATGAATCTGCCGTCCCCTGGCCTCACGTTTAGCTGACCGCTCTCATACACCACTTTACCTCTGGAGATGGTGACCACAGGGACGCCGTGGCACACCATTCCCTCGAAGATGTTGTAATCTACAGCCTGGTGGTGTGTTTTGGCTGATATCCTCCTACAGAGGCACACAAACAGACAGAAGTCCAGTTATGGCAACTCGTACAAAGTCTTTCACCTTTAGAATCTTAGCCATCTGGACCAGATGTGCCATGGGATTACTGAGTTCAAATGCCTCTTGTTGATTTTACTCAACGTTAATGTGAAATAAAAAGGAAAAACCTGCTGCGTTCTTCTCTGAAACCTTTTTTTAAAAAGTCACTGGAAGATGTACTCATACACTGAGCATCAAGTCATTGCAAGTGAGTTACAGCAACAGCCAAAACAGTGTATTTCTACAGCTTTGCTCATGTTGCACTCAAGTCTAAAGCGCTTACAAAGCACATAGCTTCAACTTCTCTCAGTCAATAAGATGGCGGCTAAACATTTTCAGTGCTGCTTATTGCATTATTGTGGCATCTATCGGAAGAGCGCTGCACAAGCAGGGCAGCATAATGCTGTGGCTCAGCCGGTATCCTGACATAACAAAGCTGTGTACCTGCGACTGACGTGGTGTACGGACTATAAGTCAGTTTAAATGACGAGACAAATGACAACAAAAAGAGTTTGCTCATTATTCAAGCAGCCTTTCACAGCTCATCCAAAATGCTTGGTCCAGTTGATGGAGGGCAAACCTTTAAACCTTAAAGGAAAAAATCCTAAAATACTGGTCATAGACTAAAATCTGTCATCTACCAAAAATCAACTGTAAACATCAGATTTTTGCGTCACTCCTTAAAGAATGAGCTGCCGTTTTGCACCAGTGTTCACTAATCACACAGGGAGAAATCCATCGTAGAAGAGGCACATATACCAGTTTCACCACCAACAGTAGACTCAACAGACTAGAATGCAGTGTAGCTACAAGACATGTTGAATTTCGAGTAAAGGATGAGAGCTATAAGTCTCACCACCATAATCAATGTTGCTCTCTCCACTTACATGTTAAACTCACAGCTTCATGTTGACAGCCCTCCTCAGAGGATACTTGAAAGGCATTGTGGGAAATGTAGGAAATCACTAACTGAAGTAGAGGTAGATGAGGCATGTTAACATTAAGCGGGTACACCAAAAGAGCAAAATGAAACGCACTGAACATCACAGACTGATGACATATGTGCAGAATTAAATGAAATCTCTGTGAAGAGTAAATATTCAAGCGAGTCTGAAATCCACTTGAGCCCTCTTTTCCCCAGTCACACACGCAGATCCTGCTGATTCGTAATGCCAGACACCATGTGGATTTCAGACTGACACAAAAAAAAAAAAAAAGTTTCCTCATTATTCAAGCAGCCCAATTACGAGACAGAAGGTCAGAGACAGCGTTTCCTAGGCTCTCTGGTTATGTAAGTGTTTGTAGCCTGTGGCCCCGGATGTTATGAAGCGACAGTTGCGCTAAGGGCGATTAATTAGGCGGTTTCACAGATGAATTCACGGCTACAGCGATCAAACATGAGGTGCTCTCAAGCTTGAAAGACACTGTAACATCAGTAGACACGCAGCCTTAGAACAGACGGAAGAAACACAAACAGCACAGAGTCCCAGTGTGGTGAAATCCTTAAAGAAAACTGAATTAACAACGGCAGGCCTGAGAGGGACACAGTAAACTCTTTCACCATTCCACAGCTGCGGTAATAATTCAGAAGGTGTCGGCCCATTGTTGCCCAGGAATTCATTTACAGCAAATTACACCGGGGTGTAATACGTTCCTTCCCCTAGCTCACATCAGCTGCTAGTGACTTGCCTGGAGGGGCTTAGCCCAGATTTTACAGTAAAGAGAGCAGTGCAGTGCCATTCTGGGTTATGTAAGCCCGGGTTTGCTACATTGCACTAGCTACTGGAATGCAAACAGTCCTCAGTATTTGGGAATGAATTGAGGATGTGCACCGCTGCCTCAGAACAGAATGTGTGTGTCTGCATGTTGGTATGTGGATTTGGATTCAATGGGCTCTGTTTCTGGGATTTCATTGGAATGAGGAAACAAACAAAAAAACAAAAACGTATAATCAATACGACAGACAACCTGTTCTTTACTGAAAATAACCACTTCACATTGTGTTCCGTACTAACTCTGCGTGAAATATTCGTCATTCTCGATAACGTCAGCCATGACCCATTCTGCATTGTCCCACTACAATGTTGTGCACATGATGTCCTAGCTTATGTAAGTATGTTAAAACCCATCCTGCAAAGAAACCATACATGGAAGATTACTCATCTCAGCGCTAATTTGCTACTAATTCTCATAACTGTGATTCACATGAAAAATCTGTTATGCTTTAATTTGCAGTTTCAGATACGTGACGACAGACCCTGGCTGGCAGTGTCGACATAATCACTGTAGATGGCTGGCTGGTGTGAGTTGAAAGGCACAGCACATGAAAGGCGGACCATCTCTTCTCGTAGCCAGGTGCATCCTGTAGCCTACTTTTTGCACTACTAAACTTATTCAGCCAAATGTTTCACACCCTGATGACATGCCATGAAAGTTGGCTCAATGTTTCAGTAGCACCATCTGCAGCTAAAGATGCTTATAGCAGTGGTAGAAATCTCAACAGCTATTTTAAAAACTGAGTCACTGTCTGATGTGTAGGCTACACTATTCAGAATGTGACTCAGAGCCGTGAAAATGTATATGCACCGCACTAATGAATACAGCGAACACACACTCACACATCTGAGAGCTCTTTTTTACTTTTGTTTTTTATATATATATTTCTTTATTCACTGGCATTCTGGTATAGCGCTGAAATGGCCGGAGTCGGGTCCTCACCTTGTCAACTTGGGGTCCCATATAACCACATCAGCATCAGAGTCCTTGGCGATGCGGCCTTTCTGGGGGTAGAAGTTGAAGATTTTTGCTGCGTTGCTGCTGGTGACAGCTACAAATCGATTTTCGTCCATTTTGCCACTGTGCTGCGGGAGAGGAAAATGCACAAAGCACTGAGTTTCAATACGGGGCCACAGTGAATGACAACGCTATTCAGAATTAGCAGACAAAAGGTCAATGCTTAACTGTGCAGCAAGCAACTCGTTTCTGCCAAAATATCACACAACTTGTGATTTGTAAGCACCATTGCACATTGTAAATCTTTCCGGTGGCCTTGAGGGTGCTGCACTGAAATACCCTGCTCACAACAAAAGGAGGAAAATGCAGTGACTGCACTCTGCAGCAAGATCTGCCATAATTCCCCGGATTCTGAAAATTCCCTAATAGACAATTTATTGCCTTTCCAATCTAAATTGCAGAAACACAGAGATCACAAATGTCCTGTACTTCTAAATCAGCAATAAAGAATGACTAAAAAAGAAACAGTAAATAGTAAGAAAAAAGTATCTGTAGTGATTTTATGCACCTTTTTAGACTGACAAATCTTTGTAACTTAAATTGCAAGCAGTATTGAACTGATATAAGAATGAAAATATGAGTAGTAGTAGTAGCTTAAATTAAATTCATTTTTGTTTATACTGGTGGTATATGGTATGGTAAATGCATAATAGATACTGCAGTCCATGACTCTTGGCTGGAAATGTATAGAGACATTAACAGGACGTACCACCCCCTTCTCCCAGATGACAGACATCCTGTCCTCCACACCATTCACTCCGTTTGGGATCTTGGTGAAGTCGTCCTTGCCCAGGGCCTTCTGGCACACAGAAAAGGTGCAGTTGTCCGTCCCCGTCACACTGAGATCATCGCTAGCGAAATCAATGGATGAATAAAAGCATGAATGAATAAATGACGGTGAGGGTGCTGGAATGAATAGATAAAATCGACAAAACAATGAATATTAGCATCATCGGAGTAAGACCAGAGTAACCCTTGAGACTCAGTGAGCAACAATATATTTGAAAATTCAGCTGCTTTTAAATCTCCTGTTCCTTTTCTCTCCCTTCATACTGTCACAAAATTGCTTAAAAACATGAAGGATATGATAAATTACAGTGCACTCTTAAAATACAGTGTGGGATAAATGAGGTGAAGTCTTATTTGAGTTTATTTCTCTTTTCACAAGCAACAGTATTGCCTTTCAGAGACCTTTGAGGGACAATTTGCATGTAAATGTTTCATGTTAAAGTAATAAAAATAAACGATAACTTTCATTTTAATAAAAGGGGAATTTTACTGCTCTTTGTTACCACTTGATCAAGCAAAAAAGCCAGTTGATGTAAGCTTTTAAATTTGCTGCTCAAAACAGCCAGTGTCTGGTACTAATATGCAAAGCAAAACCTCATCAGCTGAGGGGATTGGCTGTTGGATTTGTAACGTAGCAAATCTGGCTGGCCCAGGGTGCATTTGGATTTCAGGTTTAAGGAGTGTGCACAGTCACCTGTCCCTTCAGCAGAGGATTGTAAAAAACAAAAAAACACTGTAGTGACAAACTTTGCACAGTATAGTCAAGTCAGTATAGTCAAGGTCTCACATACTGTATTAGGGGACATAAACATAAGAAAAACACATTTTTGAGCGACACAGTGATGAATGCACTGATTGACTGACAAGCAATCTCAGTCTGAGCAATGAAAAAACACCACAGCAATAAAAAAAAAAATCAAAAACAAAAATCAAAAATATAACTTCAACAGTCTGTTCAAGACACTGTTGAAGAAAGGCTCTACAGTCAAATACAATGTAACAAAAAAGTATAAATTGCTGTCTTTCTATCAGCTCCACATACTTGGCCAGCAGGTCCATGAGGTACCCAGGGGTGCTGGGGTCAGGTCTGAGGGGAGGACCCATGACAAAGCTGGCAGCATGAGCCCAGTCCTTGTCCCAGTAGTGAGTCCCATCAGTGCCCAGTCCAGCTGCAATGGGCTCCCCGAACACCACACGCCCTATTGAGGAAGGAGAAAAACACACCTTAAACTGGATTACAATCATTTAGCATACTATAAGTGGAGTAGTATAACAGTTATATATTAGGATTAATTAAAAACCTATGTTTAATAAATGCATTTTATTCTTTATTATGCACTGCACTGCTACATCTGTTTGCCAATCAGGTGAATCATCAAATTCAAGGGGGTCAGGCCATAGAACTTGCAGTGAAACCTGCCTCATCCCGCCTTAAACAGCTGCTGACCTGAGCTAAAAAAGTCCCAGTCTGGACACCATTTCATAATGAATGAAATGAAATTTTTGAACTTTTTGAACATCAAAGCATTCACACAAAACATTAAACAAATACACAACATGGTGTGCATCAACATCTTCAGTGCAACAATACTGACACCAGTGTTATGCATTATGCAACATGTAGTTAACCTACATGTTGTTGTAGTTTGCTGGTAGTTCAACTAAACTCATTTTCGCATGATGTACATGAATTACTTTTTCCATTTTATTTTATTTTTATTTTTGTTTAATTATCTACTTAAACTTCAAACAATTTGGCAAAGAAAGAAAACTTTTTTTAATGCTTCTTCTCAATTCTAATTCAGCCAGCCCCTTTTGAGAATAGAATAGAATAGAAAAATACTTTACTGAAGTTATTTATTTATTCACTCATTTATTTTGTGTATAGAATCCAAATATTTCAGTGAACAAGTGGGTACTATTGCAGTAAATGTAATGTCTTCATTTGCGTAAAATTTTGCTAGAATTTTCTATTACATTGTCAATTGGACTTTTTTTTTTTTTTTTCAAAATAATAACTTTAGCTTTAGTCAGTCAAAGTATTTCTCCTGAGAGTGGCTTCACAGTAGTTGAACTAGTGTGAAGTAACTGGTAGCTTGCTGAACAATGCTTTCACAGTAGCTTCCCCACACTGAGTGAATCTAGTCGGCCCTTATAGGCTGAACCCACAAACTCATCCTTCCCATCCCTGCCCCGTCCTGACAGCAGGCGGCAGCAGGCCCACTCACCGTCTCTGCGTGCGCTGGCCACCACCTTGGCGGCAGACTTGCTCATGACGTGGACCACATACAGCGGGCAGTTGACAGCGTGGGCGATGGTGATGGCTCGCTGGGTGGCTTCGGCCTCCACCTCCTCTGGCCGACACAGCTCGTGGCCCTCTGGCCCCGTGATGCCCATGGACAGCATCCTCTTAGCCCCCTGTCGAGTCCCAGTGGGGGGAGAAGAGACGAGCGGGGGGTCAGAATAAAGGTTATAGAACAAAGGAGGATAAAACAGTACAACATCTGCCCGAGCAGAGAAGGAACAGTTTTGTAAAGACTCTTGTGCAGCAGCCAGTTAAGTTGTACCCTCTTTGAGAATATTCACTGACTTAAAAAATAAAAGCAACATTGCTGGCAACATCAGGAATCATTATCCCTTCTCTTGGTCCCTCATTGGGGCAATGCAAAAACATAAGGTGATATGCTAGTGCAGTCCAACCAAGAATATAAAGACCAAGTGAGAGCATGGACTCAGAGGGTCAGTAGAAAATATGTTCATAGATCACAGATAGGTTAAGTTGGGTTGGACCCTTTGTGATTGTTCAGTAGTTGCTCTCTGCCACAAGAGTCACATGAAATAAGCCTTTTTTTTTTTTTAGCATTTGCTACTCCCTAGTGGTGACTTGTCGCTATGACTTTGAAAAAGTAAAAAGCAACACTGGACTGAAGGGAAACTGCAGAGACACAGTAAGACAATATGTCCCTCCAGTGCAGACTGTTTTTCAAGTCCTCAGTGCTGAAAATATGCGTTTAGTAAAAGCTTTAAAAAGACATAGATACTGAAGTTAAAACATAATGACCTAATTCATTCCCATTAATACTGACTGATCAGTATCCCAAGCCTGATGAACCACAAAACTGAAAATAATATATTCTGACAAATTAAATAAATAAACAATTAAACAAACAAATAAAATTACAATAACAAAAGAGCTTTTTAATGGATCACTTCCTCATACTAGAATGCATTTGATTTTATTACAACAAAACATTCAGCTGGTTGGTTACTATCAGCGGTCCTGGACGAGCATTCTTCTGTAGGTCAAAATCCACTTATTGAGATAACTTGTTGTTCATGAGGAAATTAGCTGGCTAGCTGACTGACTGATTTTATGAACTCCTGCATTTGCATTTTTAACTCAACACCTGTTTTAAGAATACATTCAAAAGGGGAAAAAAGTTCCATCGGGAGGGAGCAATTTTCGCTACCAAGGGACTGAAATCAAATGTTGTACAACTGCAGAGGAAAAATGTCCTCAGCCCTTTAAAATAAAAATCCATGGAGGCTATGCTGGCCAGCGTGACATGCTCTGTCTCAGATGCTATTAAGTTTAAACATTGACCCTAATTGATCCCAGACTGTGGTATGTTTACACACAGGCAGATTACATCCACTTTATTTACCTTACCTCAACTCAACCTGAATCTTCCCCGAGACAAGACAAAGCATGTGTCTGCATGCGTGATATTACACAATCATCAGCATGACTGATTCACTGACTGATTGAGAACAATTTTTGCAGGTTACTTTAATGCAAAGAAGAATGGACTCCTGCTTCTACAGGTGAAGCTCAAGTTATTTACCAATTAGTCATGGTGAAATAATTTTTAAAAAAAGATCAAAAAACCTCCATGTTGGACCAACATAGAACAGCTGACTGTGAAATGGCTTTGCTGGGCTATTATTTGCTCTCCGTGACACTAAAATGTTTACACTGTAAGGAAAGGTGCTTATGCAGAAATAATATGCCAGTGGTTTACTCTAATGGTGGAAATCATGGCGCATGTGTCTAACAGGACTGGAGATAAAATGTAAATGCCAACTTAATGTCAAATAAGATCAACACATTCCCAACTATCAGTGTACATTAATTCACACTAGCTGGAAATGAAGGTCAGCTTTAAAGAGGAAACTTTTAACAAATGGATTAGTGCATTACCAACCTCTGCAATGAGGTCTCCATTCTCAGCATGCACTTGAGCTATAGCTCCAATCTTCTTACACTGGGAGAAGGCAGCGTATAATTCTGAGTCATGCAGCATGAACACATCCTTATAGGCCATAAACATCTTGAAGGAATTGATCCCCTTCTCTTTGGTCAAGGTCTCCATCTCTCTCTTCACCTGAAAAAGCAGGACGAGCTTAATTACTTGCAAAGTATGGAGGATTGGAAGGAAAATACCCTCTTAAATACCTCTTAAAAATGACTTATTTGGTATTTGCTCTCTTCATATTACATTACATGTGGTGGCCCTCTTGACCCTGTTATATTTGTGATGAACCTGAGCCATATTCTCTTATTGTGAACATGCCTACTTATTTCAAATATTTTGACACATTGGTGATATCATGTGAGTTTGCATTAATGATGATCTGCTTGTTCACCTCGTCACTCCACCAGGTGACGGCCATATGCAGCGAGTAGTCGCAGCAAACCTTGGGGTCGGCTGTGCTGCGCCAACGGTCGTAGGCCTCCAGGAGAGACTTGCCCTTTTGAGGAATGGCAAAGTCCAGGATCATAGTGGTCCCACCTGCCAGAGCAGCCTGGACACACACACACACACACACACACACACACACACACATACACGGTCAACTTAGAAAAGCTGCAAGCCCAAGTGGTAAAAGAGCTGCAAATAACCATGGAATCAATTCTAGAAATTACAGATATCTGGAGGATAATTTTTTTTTACAGCAAATGCACAGAAAAAAATTATATAGGTGCATTATTATTTTACGCTGATGGTGACAACGTACAGGATACATTGCATCCTCTAATCTCGGCTATAAACATTGTACTAAGTTTTGTATTAAGAATTTTCACATATGTAATCACATCATGCCAACAGACCTGAATTAGTTGATTAACTGATTAGATGATGAACAGAACTGATTATAATTTTCACAAGCCTGTTTGAGTCTTTTGTTAAGTACAAGTGTCAAACAGCTTACTTTTCTCTGGTCATATTTTACTAAGCTATAAAATTAATATGTTGCATTTTTGTTGGTTTCTTCTTCTTCTTCTTCTTCTTCTAATTATTATTATTATTATTATTATTATTATCATTCATAGTAGTAGTAATAGTAGTAGTAGTAGTAGTACTGTTTTCCTTGCGCATGCATTCAAACCTCTCTTGTGAGATCTGGATTTACTGTTTTTCACAACACATGGTGTAATAACCTGCTGCTTTTCTGTGCAGCAGTCAGCTTTGTCAGTCAGCTCCTCAGAAATGTAATCTGTGATCTTCCTAACAGACTGCAACACAAGCACAAGTCTGCAAGAAGAGGACGACTTGCTGGTCTGTTGTGATTTTGTCAGTTGTCACAAAATGACTGAAAATATTTCATTTCAGTCTTACCAGTTTCACCAGTGTCAAGCCTGACAGAATGAAAAATAACACTTCCGGTATCAACCTCCAGAGTAAAAGCCTTTTTTTTTTTTTTAAGTCCCAATGACTAAAAAATACATTCTCTTTGACATTATTATTTGACATTCACCACAAAGTGTAGTACATTTATTTATGGGGCAATGTTGTGACAAGCCTAGTTTTTAATCTAACATGCATGTTAGGCTTATAGACACAGGCTTGACACTTTTAAATTGGAAGATATATCAAAATGTTGCATGTTGTTCAAACATACAAGCCCTTATTACATGCATCCATCTTGATCTAGGAGCAGGCTATGTTGTGCTTTTGCTGATGTTCTGGTCTAAATGGGACACATTAGCCTACACAAATAATATCCACCTGACCTGAAACTGAGCATCAGGATAAAAAAAAGGTTGGCTAAGATAGTTAAATACAATGCTGTTAGTGTGTGAATCCATTTTTTACACTACAATTTCATTTCTCCTGATGCAGCTACATATGATATGCTTTTATAAGCCACCAGAGCATGCAGGTGTCATGCTGTCTTCTTCAGCAGGCCTGGAGGAAATAGCAGCACCTAGAACAGGGGTGGGCAACCATGTGCCATGGAGAGCTGAGAGGCTGCAGGTTTTCTTTCCAACCAAAAACTCCACCAGCTGATTTCACTGATTACTTCACCTTCAAGCAAAGAGCAGGGACTACTCAGTGAAATCAGCTGGTGGAGTTTTTGGTTGGAAAGAAAACCTGCAGCCTCTCGGCTCTCCATGGCACATGGTTGCCCACCCCTGACCTAGAAAGTTAGCAGTTTGTTTTAACTTTGGAATTTATACATCTTTAAATGTTTGCAACCTGTTTTGTAGCTTAAGAAAGTTTGTATAGTGTCCTGAGGGCTCCATTATGTTTCTTATGAAAAATACATCATTAATTCATTAGCTGTGTTAACTTATGGCCTGTCTCCTCTGCTGGAGGAGCAAAGTCCCGTTCTCGGTGAAACACAGAGAGCAGAGGACAGAAACCAGTGCGGCCTAAATGAAAGGCAGTACAGTCTCTCATACTGGGTTGAAATGAAAGAGTGCATATAAATTATGTAAATAACATAAATAAAATATTTTGTTTCTTTTGGGGATGGGTGGGGGCAGGGAGGTGTGGCCTGATGGGTGACAGATCAGTTCCTAGGCTTCCCTTCAGTAGGGGTCTAACAATTTTGCAGACACAGGACTGATAAGGGCCTTTTATTACAACCTGAATCTAGTGCAGTGTCGTCTAACTACAGGTGAATGTGATGTATTATGACTGACTATCTATTATTGTTTGATTATTTTATTATTAGACTATCCTGTGTCTTCGAGTTTTGGTGTCCCATGCTGGTCTAAATGTTGTTGACTTTCCAGCCCTGTCAGGCAAAACATGAAAAAGTCTGAATTCTTGCAAGTTGTTGGAAATGCATTTGCAACAACGTTTTTCAAACATTAAAAGGTGCTGAATATCGCTAAACATAAAAGCAGCTTCCGTGAGAGCTTATATTTTGAAGGCTAAATTGCCTGAATTCCGGTGTTACTGTCTGCCTGTTTTCTAGCTTGACGCACAGAGCTGTATTATCTCTAAGCAGGATCCTGGTATGACCCATCTTTTCCATGTGAGTGACATACAATAGCCTAATATGATCACCTTTGTACCGATGTGGAAGTCATCCACTGCTTTAGTGCCCATGAATGCCAGCTCCATATGAGTGTGGGTGTCAATGCCGCCCGGTATCACCAGCTTATCCTTGGCATCAATGACGCGCGCTCCTGACGGGACCTGAAGGTTCGGACCGACTTCGATAATTTTCCCATCTTCAATGTAGACGTCGCTGACGGCGGAGCAGTCCTCATTCACAACTTTACCCCCTTTTATCAGGATCCTGCTCGGCTTCGCCATTCCTGCTGTGGACAACTGAGCGTCAGTTTGAAATATAAGAAACCTTAACTCAAAGTCGCGGTGTGCACAAATCGCAGAGGGCAGCCACCTGGTTGGAGAGCAGCCGGTGACTGCGCAGCGGGGCCCTCACAGGGACATCAAGGTCGGCTCCAAAGTTCAGCTCTGGCATTCAGGGAATCTGGATGTGCATTTGTTCA
Organism: Myripristis jacobus; assembly: GCA_900302555.1. Lineage (NCBI taxonomy): Eukaryota > Metazoa > Chordata > Actinopteri > Holocentriformes > Holocentridae > Myripristis > Myripristis jacobus. The sequence goes on from OMLB01054439.1 coordinate 45,446, forward strand.
GAGTCAACAGTGTTGTTAAATATTATCTGGAATGGAGATGATACTCAACCAGCTTTCAAAGTTCTCTTAGTCAAATATTCAAAACTGTTAACATCAGTAAAACTGGCATTAGAGAAACATTAGCCTCATGCACAACACTGAACATCACCAACCCTACATACAAAGCTCTCAAGTCTCAATGGGTGAGACTTGAGAGCATTTCAACCCGTTCACACGCTCACACGCCACACCTTGTATTTCTCAGGGAGAGTAATTACCAGGATAACGCCCACCAAGTTATTATTATTTTTTTTTTTATAACAGTGGAACAGGTAGAGGAATCAAGTCCGGGTAGAGTTCAGAAGGCCCTGCCGCCCACCAGCTAATCAAATAAAAATAATATAGCTACCGAACAGCCAATCAGAAAATAGCATCGCTGTAAGATTTAGACATGCCCGCTACAACAACGTTACATTCTGATTCCAACGATACATTGATGTAGCTGAAGTAGCTACAGAAGAGGAACCGTCCCCTGATTCTACATGTTCAGTAAATCCTGTAATAACTGAAACTGTTTGAAAATGATCTGTAAAAAATTACCATGAGGGAATATATGGCCCAGGAAGATAGATCCAGGAGGATAGATCTGCTCCCATAGAACAGCACACTTGAACAGGCAAAACACTGATACACACACAGCAAAATAGGAGGTGAAGTTGTTCATGCAACAAAACAGCTGGCCCCTTCCGACCAGTCCTGACACGTCCAGTCCTGACAAGACACACAAGACAAGTTAAGGGGGAGCGGCTGGCTGTAGCCTGAGTGAAATATGTAGGCTACCCACTGCAAAGAATACACTACTGAAGACTGAAAATTAACTTAGGCAGCATAATGACACTCAAAACAGTAAGCTATCCAAAACAACAGTGAGTGAATGACACCTGAACTGAGTCCTGGTAATAGCATGTCACCTCTATCTTTTGCAAGCAAATAATGCAGATGGTCCAAAGAGACAGGTTACAGCACCTGGCTGACACTACTTGCAGTTTTGCAATAGCCCATTCAACAGAATAGATCCAGATAGGTAAAAGGGAGGATAACTAGATAGATAGATAGCTTTATCACTCCCCAAAGAGGAAACTCATTTGCCACCAAATCAATGCACACAGACCCCACAACAAAAGCAGACTGGCATTTTGACAGTGACAACATGTACCTTTTCTTCCAGCAATTTTGCAAAATATTAAGCTCCTGCACGAAAATCTGTGACCCTCAAAAAATACAGAATCCCACGTGGCACAAGCTCAACAGGAATCCTGACAGTTTTACCTGATTTGGTAAAACTGATGTGGAAGGTGTGGCCAGCTGTGTTCTGCATGGGTGTTACCCAGCTAGAGAGTTTTTAGCCTGGATTTAAAGTCAGAGCTGAGATAAGTTCCAACTCATCTAGGGTTTTTTTTGCTCTAGATTGTCCACATCATTTCATCATTGACTTTAAAAAAGTCATACTTGTCTTATCCAAATAACCATCTGCAAACAGGGTCTCAGATAAAATCATAAGAATGGGGTTTCCATAATCTATTATGTATCGGTTTAGGCATCCTTATAAATTGAATCATTCTCCCTGCAGTTTAAGAAAATAAGGTTTGTGGCTATTAATTAACAATAGACACCAGCAAAACTGAAATAAATATGTGCAGCTTGAAACAAGTAGGGGAGAGTGGGATGAGTCAAGCCACTCTTTAACTTGGAAGATAAATGCCTAATTATATTACACATACACAGTAGGAGTAATTAAAGGAAAATCCATCCTTTTATGAGGTGCAGTGCATTCCCTCAGCGTGGTTCATCCACTGCTTCTTCAGCTTCCTACATTTCCCAATAAGCCCCAGAGAGTATAACTGAACTTGATGAATTCAACTGAGAGTTACATGTGTAGGTCATGGATCCATGTATGGTTTGGCCATGCATTTTTTTTTTATTCTGCTGCAGGAAAGTGGAAAACAAATGATGACCCAAACGGACTCAGATGGATTTTTATTTGGCTAGCAGCAAAGCTACACAAACCACAGTCTGTCAGATTTTTGCTGGCGACAACTGTGGCCAGAGAATCTGTGAACCTTTGCGTCAATCGATTTCCTGTTCTGAAATGAAAATCAGAAAATAAGCTGTCTCTCTCTTTCCCTACATGTGTTTGCTCTGTAGACTGTATTTGTCATAGCTGTGTGTTTTATGAGTTTGGCAAAAAAAACAAAAAACAAAAAAAAAACACATCTCATCTTTTCACTGATTTTTCACCTGTGATTTTATTTTCACAACAGCAGGTGAGGTGCATGTAAAGCTGCCTTGTTGTTGATGACTGTTCAGTGGCACCAGAGTCTACACTTCCATATCATGCTCTTTTTGCATTTCAAGCCTCACCTCTAAACAAACAAAAACCTGCCCCACCATCCCCCCATGGCTCCACCATCCTAAGCATCAGTAGCGTAATTCCCAGCCTGGACTTCTCCACTAACAATCGATCACACCATCTCCCTCATCCACGTCGCAGGCCAAGGATCCTGATTGTCAAAGGTAGACATTGCGAGCACTTTCAAAGTCCCTCCTATCCAGCCTGACTGCTTGCATCTCTTGGGCGCCCTCTGGAAGGGTGCATACCTCTTTGCAGTGCATCTGACCTTGGGGTGCAAGAGCAGCCCAAAAATATTCACTCTTTTGCTCTCTTTAGCTGAAGCACTCTGTTGGATCCTGAGAAACAACTACACACTTCCCGGATCTCATCCATCTTGTCGTCCTGCCACCATCTACACCCCCAGTCATTTTGTGATCATACAGTCTCACCACTCTGACTTCGGCATTCCTTGAACTTGGAGTTCCTCTCTCCTCAGAGAAAAAGGATGGTCCCAGCACATCCCTGGAGAATTTCTCAGCATCATCCTTGACTCCATCTCACCCAATGCATCCCTGCCTACTGACAAAATCCTCTGGATTTCTTTACTCATTTCAAATTTACTTCTGGCTCGCAGATGCACCACAAGACTAATTGTTCAATTTTTGTTTTGCAAAGGGAACTAATCTGCTCCTGCTGCCAGGCCACCTCGGCGATGCCATCCAAATCATCCCTCAAGGTTGATCCTTGACCATGACTACATAAACTCAAGACAAGCCAGTCAAGCTTCTGCACAAGACTCTCTCTGTCAGTTTCAGAGAGGGGTAAAATGGCCACACACTTCTGGTTTCACCATCACATTTGCCAAATCTTACCCAGATCTGGAATATCCCCTAAGCATTCCTTGGGCATTCCTTCCACATCAGAGCCGCCTCCACTGCTTTTTGGCAGGGAATCCCTGAACACATCATTAAAAATCTTGGCCGTTGGTCTTCTTCAGCATACCTTACCTATATCTGCAATGATCGGAATGACATCACAAAATGTCCACACCCATCTTGCCACTTGAAGTCTTTTTGGGGACTCAATCTAATCGGATTGCATGAGGAGACGGCTCCCCCAGTCAGAGTCTCAACTACCCTGGTTCCCTCCTATCAGCTGACACCGGTGCATTGATGTACCCCTCCATCCATCTGTCCTCAACCCTGATTTTTTTCCTACATACGTTCATCTCTCACCATTCACCCCTCTGTCCCTTCATCCCCCGACCCTCCTTCCTTCCCTCCTACATCATCTTGTCTGTCCTCCATACATATTATCCAATAAACTGTTCCAAATCCATATCTTTATTGGCGTCTTTGTTAGCAAATCAGACTTTTTAAATTAGCCAAATCAACATTAAACTCTTCTCAACTTCTGCATTTCTTTCTTGTTTGTTTTCTTAGTTTGATTTCCTTACCAACTACTGTGTGAATGCAGTGTGTGCTGTTTGGCAGCCAGTTTGAAAGGCCCAGATGTTGGATCTTCCCACCAGCATTTGAATACACCAGAAGATGTTTATATTTTTTTACTTCAGTCCAAGCATTAAACTGAATCACTACACAACCATATATAGAGTTGATTTTCATGCTGTACTGAAATTAATGGAAACGAATGGCTGAGTGGTAGGTAGGAAAAATGCATTCAGACATAATAAATAAGCCAAAAGCTATGTTGTTTCCTTAGATCATCAGAGGGTGAAGTGAACCATCTGCCATGGGAAAATTTGAGCTAACTCATTTTAAAT
>OMLB01054441.1:0-16695 GCA_900302555.1 Myripristis jacobus
CGTTGTAATCCCTGCTCCAGCCTACAGGGGCAGAGCTGAGCATGCACTTAAACACTCACACACCGTCAGGTCCCCACTTGGCTAAAATTAAAAAAACTTCACCAGAGGGTGTTACACTTGATTTTAGCATGATTTAAAGCATGACCAAGTGGGGACCTAAAAAATGTCCCCACTTGGCTATGCGGTCCCCACTTGGTGAGTGTGTGACGACGCCGAAGTCCCCTCTTGGATAGGTAGGTAAGTGCACACACACACACATTCACACACAAACACAGAAATTATTTGTACTAGAACTGCTGCTATGTACACATGTCGGCTAACGGTCACTGATCTTTCAACCTGTTTCTTTAAAGGTGCACTTAATCTCCTTCTCTGCCCATGACTCATATCTCAAACCTTGCTACTCGCTGTGGAAATACTGTTGAAAAAACGAGTACAAATCCTGAACATAAAAAAAGATGTGTCTGTACACACTGAATGCACAAAATATTTGGGACAACATCCTGATATTGAGTTCCAGACACTTTAAAAATCCTCCTCTACCTCATCTCCTTCTCTCTCTCTCTGTCACCCCACGAGGCCACCTTTTCGAGAATGAAAGTGGGCGTGGTCTGCACAGAAGTGGGTGTGGCCCAATCAGTGTGAGAAGTTAATCTGTTGGTCCCGAGCCCAAGACAAGCCATGTGTCAAAATGTTGTGGTGTTTTGCTGATGTGCTGGGAGGTTATGTGACTCTTTTGTGGTATGCCATGCCACCTTTTGACAGAATGGCTTGAAAAGTAAATCAGGTCTTCTGTGGCTTGTGACAGACCGGCTCAAAGTTTGGAGCTAACAGGTGAAGAACCGAGAAGTTCTCCTGTTGTGTTAAAGCAGTCCCTTTTTTTCAACCAAACCACTTCTGGTTCTTGCACGTTCCCTTTGGGATTTTTGGAACCAAGGTGCTAGGTGTCATTGTGTCACTGGTCACTGACTCCATTGTTGCTGTGTATGAATTGATCCCCAATCTGCTGGTTGGTTGATTTTATGATGTAGCATGCTGCTAAGGGGTTGATAATACCCCATATTATCCATCCAGCACTAGTTTTTTCTTTGTATGTCCTTTTTGAAGTCTCTGTCCTCCTTTTTCAGTTCTTTTAACTTGTCGATTATTTGGTCCTGAGTTCTGAAAAACCCAGCCTTCACCAGCCTTCAGCCATTTCGAAATTTACTTTTTTGAATACTCCCTTCCATCATTGCTGAAATTCAGGAATGTCCAAACTGAAAGCAAATATTTTGTTTATTCAGCGGCATTGTACGCTCTTCGATTTCTCTGTCATCTCTATTTTTACATGTAGAATAATACACCTCCACTCAACTGTCATCATGGTTCCCACTTCAGGTCCTACTATGTTTTAGTTCTGTGTGGCAAACCAACTTTTTAAGTCCCGAATCAATTTATTTTAGGTGAAATGTTCAGAGTAGTTCAAAATTAGGTTTGCAAACTTGAATGGGACCAGGTCCTTTTAGGTTGAAAAAGCCTGAGTGAAATCCAGTTGAGAAAATAAGGTGTGGACATTCATGATAAGACAATTTGTGTTTTGTTTTATGAATTGCCTACCACTTTGCCACACAGTCTCACAACAGCCAGCTATAGGGGAGTGATGTGTCTCACTTCCAGCTTCCCCTAGTTAAACTGGTTAATAAATGTGACCACACTGAGGTAAAAAGGCAAAGAGCAAAGAATAAAATAAACATTTCTGTCTTCCCTTCATGGCCCTTATTTAATCATGTAGCAGGTATCAGCCGTCCGTGATCATTCAGGGGTCATTGTTTTTTCATGTACTGTCAGGACAAAACAGTTGACCCTTGCATCCTTTAGTATTGGGTGCTTGTAATGTTGCTGATCTACGAACTGAAATTTATTCTGCTGTGGCACTCACTGCAAGTCCCACCACGTGAAAGTGACAGTTAAACGCCAGAAACATTACACTAATGTAAAATTTCACACTGAGCAAGCATTGAAAAATTAAAATGCAGTACCAAAGGGAAATATCACTTTAACAATACCACCGGTTTCCAAAACATGACAGTAAAATAGAGGCTGTTGTTGTTGTCTGTCTGAGGGGAGAAGAGTTGTCCTACTTTACAGCCCGTGGGAAGGAGCGTAGAAGAGGTGGAATAAGTTTAATAAATCACGTTGTAAAAGGCTTGTTCACAGACAGCTGCTGGAAGGTGAATTCTGTCTTTGTCAGGTAAGCTTGTCTTCTCTAATCAGCCACATTGCCAGGGAAACAACCATGACCTGTTGAGTTTTTCCCCCTATTCTAACTGAAACACATTTGAATGTTAAAATGAAGTGGTGGGCAAAACTTCACTATCTTTCATTTAACGTGGCCTCTGCATGAAAAAAAACAAAAAAAAAAACTGGTTAAATTGTTACTTTCCTGTGACCTTATTTCAGTGCACTCAAGGATGAAATTCATGGGAGGGATCCACTAGAAGACAACAGGGTAGGGTCAAGCTTTTTTAAATTGTAGTCTGAGGGAGGGTAATACAAATTTGAATCAATCAAATTTAAAATAGTTTTTTTTCAGGCTTTTTGGAATTCAGCAACAATGCAGAGCTCCTTCAACGACTCCCCACCTGGCCACACTGTTTGGCATGACCTGGTGCATCATTTGTCTTTGGCTGCCCTATCTGTCAATCTCTGTGCTTGGCCTATCCAGACAGTGGGCGTGTCCAGTATCTGGCCAATCAGTGGTGCTCTGCTGCTGCTGATGGGGTAGATGTCCCCAATACAATAACAAGCATAAGATGACGAATGTCCGTGAAAGCAGCTACCTACTCAAAAATTTTACAGATTTTGCTGCAGTCTGTCTCTGCTGAAGATAGTTTCATCAAAATTCAGCATTACTTGGAGACAAAGGAAGACAACAAACTGAAAGGAATCAAACAAGTACTCTAGGAGTTGCTGCTGCCTCAAAACATCAGTCACTAGTTTGGCTTCATTTTAACATAAATGAACTGCATTTGAATTGTTCTGTTTTTATCTTGAGTGAAAACAGGTTCAGAAAAAAAAAAAGGAAAAAGCAACAATTTATAATTCACATCACAGTGAGTACAACTATGTTTGTACTTACACCATTGTAAGGTGGGCTACTACTAAACCATATATACTGGAAGACCATTTGTAAAATATTACTAAGGTTAGTTTTCGTCCTGGCTGTGCTGTAAACCAGAGATGATTATTATTTTATTGTTTGTCTAAAGGGGGAACAGATGTCCTATTTTATAGCCTGTTGAAGGAAATTTAAGAGACATATAAAGACTTAATTATTCATAATCTGTGCTTTTAATTCTGCGGAGAACTAAACTCCACAAGTGTATGAAAGAATTGACTGCAAAGGGAATGAAAAGTTAGTTATGTGAAAAGTTAGCATCTCCAGTTTCCAATATTTAATGGCCATTACTTATATACTAATATCAATATTTGGTTTTCAAGGGTTGTTTTGCTGCACTATGGGAGTTAATGGAGAAACACAAATACAGTATTATGGATTAGCCGCTCAGGGAAGCACAGAGCACCTAATAGGTTATTCACCACCATGTGAACTCAGATCACACCCAGGGACAACCCAACATTTTCCCGAACTTTCAAACAGGATGTAGATCTGTCTGTGGGATCTTGTTAGTGAACCCTTCAACATCCAGAAAATCAGTGCACAGGATTTCAACTAATCATTGCCTGGAGGTTTATATACAGGTGTAATCCCTTAAACCGACTGTAGTGTTGTGGATAAACTAACATGGAGAAAATCTATCTAAGGCAGGACAAAGTTTAATCAAAATCCAATGGCACCTGAAAGAAGACAAGTCCGAGCAAATGTAGTTATGAGACTGAGAGAAGTCCAAAAGAAAAATGTCCTGGAGACCAAGACTTGCCTAATAGCAATGATATATGAAATGTATTAGAAGAATAGTAAAGTATCATTATTTTTTTTATTGTCATCAGGAGGTATAAAAACCATCATAAATCTATGCAAATGTAAGGTCCCTTTTATACGACTTTAACTTTTTTATTTCAGTTCACTGTAAAATCCTCCAATGATGCCTCATTCTATATAACGTACAGTCCCCTATCAGCGTTAAATGATATGTTGTGCCAATACCGGCCCTCTATTAAAGCAAAGCTGAACTGTGGATTTGTTGGGTTGTTTAGTTACCTGAGCCTGATATGAGTCCCCATGTTGAGTAACAAATGTGAACAAAGCGGATTATGCCAATACAAAAAACACAAAAAAGCCCCAGTACCCATTTTGTGAGGAAGTTAAACACCTCTTTTCTTGTTATTCTCCGATTTGAATTGGAAAATAGATCCAGCTGGGTAGCATGTGCATTGCAATAATACTAAGTATAGCCATAGTACAGCCACAAGACAACGTCCTTCATGAGTACAAAGTATCTATGACCCTGACACCAGACTAAAACACTAGTAATAATTAGGTTCCTGAAAAGCTGTCTTTTAGATGCACCAAGGTCTTGATCATAGACGAAGTAGCTCAAGTATTTTGCCAGCTATGTTCCTCAAATCAGTTTGACAACCACTGCAATGTGAAATGAGGGCCATTGTTTTTATGTATCTCAGAGGAGACACTCTGCTCCACTAACTGCCTCTGGTGGGGAACTTTAGTGTAATAAGTTTAATAATTCATATTCTGCATTTCACTTCTGTTGATCCCTCACTCTTCAAGTGTCTTAGAGATCTCAGTTTTTAGGGCGTTGTCATAATGCACTGAGTTAGTCTGTAGTTTCAACCCAAGGACTACAATGAAGGCAAGACTTGGACTGTTTATCCGAGATCATTTGGAGATGTATGTGCATGTTTAGGGGCTCATCTGATATTAATGATATACGAAGGATCTGAAGGGCTTTACTAACCCGCAGTACTCAAATCAGTTTTGACGACAGCTGTGACAATGAAATGGAGGCTGATATTGTTGCGGGTCCAAGGGGGGAAGATGTGTCCTATTTTATAACCTCTGGTGCATCAGAGAGGTGGAGTAAGTTTAATAATTTATAAAGTGTAGTTTTATTCTCCAACATTCTCCAATGAAGTGTTTTTCATGCCCTACCCCAGATGTGTCATTAAGTTGCATTATCATCAGGAACAATTATACCACAGCTTAAAAACACAAATTCCACTGCTACAGTTTCAGAAAAGTATGTGTTGTTAATGTTTTTCAGCACCTGGAGGAGAACACAGCAAATCAACTCACACTCCCCAACAACGGCGAGAACTTTCAAGCCGCTGGAAGGGATTTCAAATGGCAAATGTCTTGCAAAATCCTATTATCTCGTAAATTGTGGATTTAATTCGCCTTTAAATTACATCCACTTCTCCACAAGACTGCCTCCAAGTCTTAATTTCACCAGAGCTTTAAAAAACATCCACTAAAATGTTTTCGGAGGTTTTGATAGTCAAGTAATTTTATGTTGGGCGGCACGGTGGCTCAGTGGTTAGCCCTGTCGCCTGACAGCGAGAGGGCTCTGTTTTCAGTCCCTGGAAAGCTGACATTTCAGATATCCTAAAGTTTCAGACTGATATCAATGATGTATGAAGTATTTTGTCAACCCAAACTCCTCAAATTAATTTGACAGCTGTTGTGAAAGTGAAATGAATGCTTTTGTTTTGTTTTTGACGGGAGAAGGTTTGCTCTTCTTACAGTCTGGAACTTTAGAGAAATGGAATAAGTTTTAAAATTCACAAACGACAGAATTATTTTTACTATTTCTGGTACATTTTTTTTAGTTATAATTTCCCAGTAATTTTATTTAAATGATTTTACTTTTCTTGGTGCTAATTTTCAGGTTGTTTTCTTAGGAATTTTTTACTAGTTTCTTACTTATTTTTGCATCATTTCTCATTCATCCCCTTTTGTTCTTTTTTTATGTTTTTGAAAGAAACAGTGAAGTGAATCTCCTCAGGTTTCAAAGAGTTAAAAAAATTCATATCTGCTTTCACTACTGTATTATATAAGGTTTTATAAAAGTGAAAAATGCTGTAATTCCTTACACATAAAAAATTATAAGACCGTTTATTAACCCTCAAGCAGCCTCAAACATAAATTCCTAAACGTCAACTTCTGAACCGCCGTCCTATCCTACAGTGACTGCAATATGTACATCAGGTTCTTGCGACTGCAATATGACAACAATTTCCAAGGCTTCACAGTGGAATCAGAAATCTCTGAGCAAACCCAGCTGCTGCTGTCATGGAGGCCTACCACAGTGCAAATAATGACTCATAATTTAACAACCAGACAAGACTGAGGGATAACTGCAAAAGACTGAGGTGGTGTGGGTGTATTTCACTACACGAATGATTTAATTAGATACAAATGGTCTGATAAGGTAAACTTATTATTATATGCAAATAACTCTCTTGTATTTAGCCTAGTTGTTGCTCATTGTGAAACAGTGTGACCTTGAGAAGAGTTACCTCAATTAATCTGAACTAACTCTTAGCTAGATGGCTAATTCAGCAAAGCAACCACTGCATATGTTAACATGCTATTACCCTGCTAGCTAACAGGGTGCCATCATAACTATAATGTAACTTAAACACAAAAGCCATCAGATGTAGGTTGTCGCTGATGGAATGATCAAAAAACCATTTTCATGGCAGCCATCTTGACATGAAATAGCAGGGTAAACACAGGTGTTACTAATGAACTTAATTAAGGCTCCATTCATTTAAATGTAGCAGAGTCTGTCCAGTGAGCCAGCATGAACAAGAGCAGAACCCTGGATCTGTTTTTGTTTGAAATGGAACAAAACCTTGATTAATATCACCTGTTGTGTTTACCCTGCTATTTCAGGTCAAAATGGCTGCTGTGAAAAAAATCTATCCATAAAAAAAGCACAGAAATTTATCATGTTGTTTTAGTTCTTTTGAGAAAAAAACAAGTTACAAGTTTTAGAAATATAATTTGATATTTTCAAGTGCTGTTGCCTAAAAGTAGAGGACCTCAGATGTGGCCACCAGAGCGAATGTTACTTATTGTTATTATGATAAGAATTTTTAAAATCTGTTGTCATTATTATTTTTTTGACCTGTTACATAGGATGCACATCATGATACTGTGTGTATTTTCAGAGCTAATATGGGTGTAAAACTAAAACAAATACTAAAAACACAAACAAACCCCACCAACACATGGAGTACCTTGGACAGCTCCTGAAATTCTGGCTGTTTGAAATATTAAAACAGCTCCAAAAGTTTAATATTTAGGCTGCTCAATACAGTTAACTCCAGTGCTCTTAAGATGTTTATTAACTTTTGTTGTGTATGTGAACTGATAAGTATCCTTACTATGAAAGCTACATACATCGTTTTAATTGTTTTATTACTAGCTAACTTAGTGGGTGATTCTTGGGTGAGTTTGATGAAAAAAAGGCAAAGACAAAAATAACTAACAATTTAGCTAAAAATCTAACATAAAAGCTAAATTTTCCATCAAAATGAACACTGATCTCCACAGACCAAGAGTTCAAGTGTCAAAATGAAAAAAAAAAGAAAAGAATAAGGATATTGCCTTTGCTGAAACTACAAATCTACTACTAGTCTATGTACTCAAATGCAGAATACTATCTCATCTTTCAAGTCAAAATGAAAAACTCATTTTATACTTGTATGCAATTGATTTTCTTGATGTTTTAAGGGTACTCAAATCCTAAACTCCTTTTTTAAAAACATGTGTTCAATGTGTTTTTCTTTTTTTTTTTTGTCATTTTCAGTGCTTTCTAACTCAGCATATTGAAAAGAGTGATATACAGTTACTGGTTGTACTCATACATACAAATCACACAGGTGTCATGAAATAAGTCACAGTATATGAAGTATTGGTCTACCATGCTGCTTCATCAGGAAGGATGATCCCTTTGGAAAGGAAGTGCTTTCCAACCTAATAGCTTTTTAAATGCATGAAGCATTTTCTACCTCAAAACAACTTTGATATATGAAGGGTTTCCTCTGGTAACTTCAATATATGACACATTTTCCTGCTGTATGTCTGCAGCACTTTCCCATTGGTAGTGTTTGTGAGTCAGTCCTCTCCCCAGCAGTGACAGTGGAAAGGAGGCCATTGTTGTTGTGTCTTGGGCAGAGAAGAGTTTAGCGATCTTCACAGAGGTGTAATAAGTTAAATAATTTATAAGTTGCGGATTCAATTTTCCTTTAAACCGCTTTCATAACTTATCTGGCTGGCTGCTTTCCTGCTGAGGGGCTGTCACTGGCATAATGGACCCCGGAAGCTGCTGTCAAAACACACACACATACGCACACACACACACACACACACACACACACACACACACACACACACACACACACACACACACACACACACACACACAAACACACATGCACGCACGCACTCCGACAGAAACACATGCATGCAAACTAACACCGGCACACACTTTGCGAGGATTAACGCATACGCACAAACAAATTTAGGCACCTGTACCAAAGTGTGTGTATACCTGCATGTCCATGTGTATGCACGCACACACACACAAACAAACAACACACACACACAAATACACACACAGAGTCACATATGCATGCCCACATACACACACATCGTGACACTTTAGGCAACATAGCCACGTCTCTGTGTGTCTCTCTGTTTTAGCTGCATGAATATTCCTCCTCTCATCCTCAGGACCATAAATCTGCTCTGCCAGTGTTTTGGTAGCTGGAGTATTAGCATGCTGTTAGTATGTTTGTCACAACAGGCAGTATCTGTTCCAAACTCCACTCATGCTCTGTATTATGCTTATACATATTATGTTTACAGTATCACATGCCGTTTTTAAGACCTTATAAAGCTGTGTTTTCAGCTGCGTGTTCTCTCGATTTCCCAGCTCTGCCTGATAAATTAGCCTCTTTTGATGAATAATTTGAATATGATTAGCATAATGAATGTCTGGCGCTGTCAGCTTACAGAACAGGTTGAGTTATAGACGACCAGATTTTTCTCCTCCAATGGAAATGCTGGCATAATTCTTAAGGCATGCAGGACTTTCTAAACAGGAGTGATGATGACTTTTATAGCCTGTCCAGAATGGTTTGACTGGACAGCGCTGGGTTTCACACAAAAACACGCATTTTGTTTGAAGCAGAAATTCAAATTCATCACTCAGCCACGACTACTCAGACGAAAGAGAATTTCACTATCATGTTTTGCAGTGAACTTTACATTTCATTTTAAATATTTAGTGATGAATTTGAACTTGAGAGATTTTTTGATGAAAAGCGATGATTTTATAGTCAAACCATTCTGAACATGACCTGAGAGACTGAGTTGCCCTGGGTTTTCTTTTGTGTCTTTTGATTTATCTACCCTCACAAGTGCTATCTGCTGTTTTGTCTTAGTGCTTGCTCATTAAAGGGACTAGCTTCTTCTCTTTCTCTGCTCTCCGCAATCTCACATGGTTCGCAAAGCTTTCAGGCTGCTGCCAGCCACCGTTGTAACAGAGGACCAGCAATGAGAGCTTTAAACCGCACAAGAAAATAGTTCTACCGTTGATTTTTTATGGCATTCAAGTATAAAAAAATTCTGATACCCATCATCAAACTCAAACCTTGTTTATTTAATAATTTGAGTTGATTAAGTTGATATCTGGAGCATCCAGCTGGTATCAAACATCAGCACAGTTAAGAGACAATTAAATTAATATATTTTTTTTTTCATAGTGGGCAAACTATCCCTTTAACAAAACTCTGTGACAGCTTAACATCAGCATGACAAAGAAACAGAACAGCTACTGTGCTTTTTTTCCACCTTCAAAAATACTACTGTTTTGCCGCTAAATTGTCTTTATAACATAAAATGAAACGATTCACCAACAGGAGCTTTACTTTGATGTTGGCAAATCAGTTTGTAAGAGCAGGTGGCATTTTTTCCCAAATGGTGCAGTCGTCTCATTTTGGAATAAAACTCTTCAAATTCAGTTTGGCCCGGTGAGAGTGTATGTGGGTACACCCCAGAGGCTCTTTGTGAAACACTGAGTTAGGACCTGGGTAGGAAGGTAATGTTTTTATCTACAGTGGCAACATATGACAGAAAATCATCACATTAGCCATCTACTTTCACGATTTTAATTTTCCCAGATAATTAAATTTCAGGGAGGACTGAGCATCAGCCTGTTTTTCTGGTTGGCTCATTTGTCCGCCACACATAATATCTTAGACACGGCAGGTTTTGATGACACATGGAGGAAAGATACATCTCTCCATTCCATTTAAGATTTTCTACAAATTACACTGACTACCCAAAGGGGGAATGTTACAACCACAGGTCAAAATGAAATGAGATTTTGATAACTGACGGGCCCAGGGAGGACTACATCACACACTCACACACACACACACATACACAACACACACACACGCACACACCCACCTGCATGCACATTATGTGTAAAAAAAGAAAAAAAAATATGGCTACAGTATCTTCTGCTTTCACAGATTGAGGTGAAGAATCACACCTGCCAGACTTAAAACACTGTGCCTTACAGATAAACACCTGCACCTGTGTGTGTGTGTGTGTGTGTGTGTGTGTGTGTGTATGTGTGTGTGTGCGTATGAGTGTAGGAAATGGTAACAGTAGTAGCAGGGTTCCCTCCTGCCTTTACCAGGCCTCAACAAATGCATGCACACACACTCACTCACACACACATACACACACAAACACATATGTAACACTTATGCGCATGTGTATATCGTATATGTAAACTCAACCATTCATACACACACATAGTACCATCTCTTCTTCCTCCCACCTTCTTCCTCCTTTTTTTCTCCCTTCCTGTACTCCTTATCCCTCTCCTTTCTTCCCTCTTACTCCATTCCTGTCTCTCTCTCTCACACACACACACACACACACACACACACACACACCACGTCAGCTGCAGGCAGTATCGGTGTGTTAATCCTGCTTGTCATCTTGTCTACGCACCACAGTGGCTTAATACAGCTGCCTCCGCCTGCTCCTCATCAACTACCAGCTCTCTCTCTCTGTCTGCCCACAGTATCCCTCTCTCTCTCTCTTTCTCTCTCTCTCTTTCCACATGCTACGATCTTCTTAAGTGATCACGACTCTGGTTTTCTCTTTCCCTCTCTATCTCTGTCTCTCTAATAGTGCCTCTTGCTCTCTCTCTTTGTCTCGGCAGTGGTCTCTCTCGGTCAATTGAACACGACTGTTCTATTCTGCACAGCCTTTGTCCTCCATTGGGGACCTATTGACTTAACCGTTCATTTAGTTTCCTCAGCATGCACATTCTCAGCCAGTCAGGACGAACTTCCCTACACTGAGACTTTGTGCTTCATTGTAAGGTGAGTTTAGCTCCATTCTGTATCCACTTTACTTCAGTGCCCGACGATGAGAACATTGTCGAGGCTGGCATTGTCTGAAACCTTGACACTCTGCTTATGGGGATCGACTTTAGTTCCCATTGTCAAAGCCCTAATTGGCCTTTTCGATCAGCAAGGACCTGCTTCCATTCCAGTTCACGAACCTGATTTTGAACTGTTCAAAACTGAACTAGTCTGGAAAGCCAAAAGTTTGTTCCCAGGTGGAACCAAAAGATAGTAGGACCTGAAGTCAGAACCATGATGACATTAAGCTTGGATCTGTATTATTCTACAGGGAGACATGGAGAGGACAGAGAAATCGAGAGTGCACTGGTCTGCCGAAGAAACAAAACATTTTCTTTCAATTTGGACACCTTTGGGATCATCTAGACCTGTTGCAGGCAGGCCTAGACCCACTAACCTTGACAGGGACAACGTAAAATGCTTGGCTTTAAGTGTAGTTACTTTCTCTTTACTGGCTGTGGTCTCCATTCTCCAAGTTCCCCTAATGCCAAGCAAATGGTGCTTGGCATTAGCAAGTGGTGAAAGCAAGTGGTGACAAGTGGTGTTAGCACTTTCAGAGTTGACATGGCTCAAACATGCATTTGTATGCTATGGCAACAATGGCAGACACAATCTTTATGCAGGAAATATTTTACAATATTTCAGGATATTTTTCCTTAAAAACAAACCAATATGCAAAACTCCTTGGTGCTCTTGCAACAGGAAAAAATATGTTAACACTTTTATAAATGGTGCATGTGCAAATGAGCCTCAACTTTGACTAGGAACTTTATTATATTAAAACCAATTACTGGTTTTACAAGGACACCAGTCTTACCTTACATACGAATGAGTGCAGAGGCAACTCATCTGCTCATTCCCCTGCTAAATCCAAGAGAATGAAACAAGCTACTGAGCCTGGGTGAGTCAGTTTGTTGGTTGGTGTGTAACCAGTTTCCCCCAACTGAACACTAAGAACACAAGCATAGCCACCTCCATACAACTATTAAAACTAAAATTGTAGATGAATACAAAACATAATAAATGCTGTCGTAGGTACCGAATACAGATGCATGTAATTCATCAGAAAGGGTTAGAGAGGTTATATTTGATGCGAAAATTAAGACAATTCAGAGTGGAAAGAGGTACAATAGTCCTTCCCTATCATTTCTGTGTGGAGAGCATTTTAATTTTTAGTTTCATTCCCTGGCGCTCTTCATTGTCAGGGAGTAATAATACCATCAGACTGGCATAAGGTCCCGCCTCTCTGAACTAAGTGGGCTAGCAGATCATTTGTGCTGACTGGTGTTGGACTGGTGAACAGATTGTGATGTGGATTTGGTGATATGCTGCTGCTGGTGGGCTGTATGGATGTTGTTGGGCGTTGCACTTTGTTATGCGTTGGGAACTTGTCAGTATGTTGTTAGATGATGTTGATGTTGGGAACTTGTTCATAAGGAGATGCTGTCTCGTGTCATTGGTATGATGTTCATTATTATCTCACCACTACTGTGTGGCACACAATATTCAATAGAGTAAAGAGTTTATAAAAGCCTTACATGTGTGGTAAGAGGACGTTGGCTGAGGCTTGTCCTGATTGGCTCAAAATGCGCATGCAAATTTCAGTGGTAACTAGGTGAGAACAAACCCAGGACCAAATTATCTATCAATTATCTGAGGACAGAGCCCAGTTAGAGGGCTCGGCCTGATCATAAAAGCAGGGTTATTATTAAAACTAGGCTTTCTGTCTTTGTCCCTGTGTCTCTCATCCCCTCTCTAACAGCGCTGTCTGAACAACTTACTTTAACAACACTGTCTCTTTCCCTCTCTTCATTTCCCTCTCTTTAGAAATCTTTAATGTTCTCAGAGAAGCAATTTATGGTCTCCTCTTGACTCGTGTCTTCTGTGTTTCTGTGTCTCTTCGGTTTTGTCTCGTCTCTGTCGCTCTATCCTCCGCGTAAACCATAACACACACCCACGCAGAGAGACAAAACCGCTTTGTGCAGCGCGAGGTATGCAGCAGGGCTATGCTGATAAATAAAAGCACGGGCAAACCCCAGTTCGTCTCAGCCAACCCATTGTGGGCGGCAAAAGTATTTTTCATTTCATAACTATCTATCTATCTATCTGTTATGAGGACTTCAAACTTATTCCAAAGAGGTAATTCATTTAGGTAAAGCTAATAGCCATGGCTTTAGCACTATTCTTCAGTGGTTTCTTAAACCCATAAACCTTATTGCTTCCTGTCTGAAAGAAGAAAGAGACCTTAGGTGGGGTGCTCTGATAGCTCACCTGGTAGAAAGAGTACCACTTATCAAGTCCTTCCTGAAGCATCCTGGGTGTGAATCTGAGCTCAGGCCTTTTGATGCGTGTCATTCCCCCTCTCTCCCCTGTCTTTCCTTTCTCTCTCTAAAAAAAAAAAAAATCTTAAAATGAATAAATAAATAAAGAGAATCTTGGGTCGCTGGTGAGCTCTTTGGCTTTGGCCTTTCATGATATATTCTTAATTTCATGGACACAAAATCGTACTGAACTGTGCCTGTGAAATACGCAATCAAAGTCACAAACCGCATACAATATACTTTTTTGTGCTCTGGAGCCCTACTGTTGCATGTAGTAACATCAAATTATAAATCTAGATTAAAGATTTTATTATGAATTTTAGTAACAATACATTCCAAATTCAGATACCCTCTTGTAAACTCTGTGTACTGTAAATCCATCTACAGCCATGCAGTCTGCCTTGCAGCTGGTTTACAATGTATTCAATGACTTGATCAAAATCAGTGCACAAATTAGCATTTCATGGGTACAATTTAGTACACAAGATTAAAAATAAATGTTTCCATGATCTCTGCAGCGTTCCATAAATCCCACCATATGTCACTGGCAGAAACTATAAAGCAAAATGCAGTGTGGCGGCCACTTGAGGCTGACAGTCAGTGATGTCTTATTGGTTTACAGTAATAAAACATGAATGTGGTGATGATTTATTGATGTTAAAATGCACATCACACCTTGAACCTAAGTGCTAACCTTCATCACAACTAACTGCCAGGAACTGCTGTTATTTTGCTCTTCCTGGTGCTGCTTTTCATTCTTTTCATTCATACTTTTTTACTCACGATGTCCAAGTGCTGAAATGTGAAGTTGGGTATCTTTACAGAATACTCCCATAGCTGTAATTGTATTTATGTTCTGTTTTTCTTTGATGTTCCCTATTACCACTCGATGACTGTAATCGCCCCATTTCCCCAAGAAAATGGACCTTTCAAGCAGTCACTGGGATTTCTACTGCTGCCCTCACAAGGTATTACTCTCTCTCTCTCTCACACACACACACACACACACACACACACACACACACACACACACACACATACACACACGAACACATGCACCAAGTAGAGATGTTGACATGCATATGCAGCAAGTCATTTCACATTTTGCCTCAAGGTCACTGCAAACCTATTAGACAGGCAATGGGCCAGACAGACAGAGACAGCGCTTGAGGCAGTACACACACACATACGCACACACACACAGACATACACCACACACACACACACACAGACATGCACAGGGTTGCCAGAGGGTACAGCTGTGCTAGACACAGCATTGATGACATTATATTATGTGCGAGAAATAGGAACTGTTTCAGGTGGAGTGACACACACGCACACAATATACAACCTTGTTGCATACTGTCTCTCTCTCTCACACACACACACACACACACACACACTTATTAACTCATTAAGTAACACACATATGTACAGACATACAGTGCAAACTCACTTTTCTATGCCCAAAACACAAAACTATTAAGTCCAAGCATACACACTGATCATGTATTCCCACATGCACAAGTGTGCAAATGCACACAGGCGCAAATTCACCTGAGGCACACACACACACACACACACACACACACACACACACAGAGAAGTGATGTGTCTGTATGTGACAGGGATGTGTATGTGTGGGCGGACCCACATTATGATCAAAGTTTCACCTCACTGTCAGACACACACACACACACACACACACACACACACACAGAGCGGAAACAGCAGTGAATGTAAGGCAGTGCCATTCTAGATTAGTGTGTGTCTGTATGTGTATTCTGAAACATGGAAAGAGAAGAGCCCAGTCAGTGTGAAATTTGGACTAGCTTCAAAGTTCTTCACGCCGACAGAGTAACACAGCCCATTAAATTCCTTCATATAGGACTCATGAACTTAATGCTTTATTGTGATTGGCTCCTGCAGATCATAGACAACCTCAGTGAACTTCTGGATCCATCTGTTTCTCTTGGCAATCCAATGCTGTTTTCCATCAGTCAATTTTGTGTTTTTTGGACATTCTTTGGTTCAAACCCAGCTATTTATCTCGGAAGGACATGTTTTCCCAGCAGGAACACCTTTTATTCTGCCTGTCAAACCAATGAAAGCTTCACACGCCATCGTTCACCCTATCAATCTGAAATTAGAAGAGTCAGGCCTGTGCTTGCTGGGCCCTGTCCCCATCAAATGAATGAATTCTTTTTTTACATGTTCAAATTATTTGGGCCATCTCACATTGGACACTGCTATGGTCAAAAAAAAAAGTGCTAGTTCCATGCTGTGGTGGCAAGTGTTCCTGCTGTGTAACACGAGAGCTTGGACAACAGCCAAATTTGACATTAGTGACAAGGTATAAAAGTGTTAACTTTAAATGGCTAATGGCGACATGTAAGACACTTGGGTCCTCACTTTAAAACGTCTCACCTCAGTAGAGTTTATAACCCAGAAAATGTTTAAGTAATAAAACCATGGAAAGACTCTTGGTGTGTCATTTAGTCTGCATGTCCACTGGGAACTTCCCTTTGCAGCACTTGAAAGTGTCCTTAATACATGTACAGTACAGGCCAAACGTTTGGACACACCTTCTTATTCAATGTGTTTTCTTTATTTTCATGACTATTTACATTGTAGATTCTCACTGAAGGCATCAAAACTATGAATGAACACATGTGGAGTTATGTACTTAACAAAAAAAGGTGAAATAACTGAAAACATGTTTTATATTCTAGTTTCTTCAAAATAGCCACCCTTTGCTCTGATTACTGCTTTGCACACTCTTGGCATTCTCTCCATGAGCTTCAAGAGGTAGTCACCTGAAATGGTTTTCCAACAGTCTTGAAGGAGTTCCCAGAGGTGTTTAGCACTTGTTGGCCCCTTTGCCTTCACTCTGCGGTTCAGCTCACCCCAAACCATCTGGATTGGGTTCAGGTCCGGTGACCGTGGAGGCCAGGTC
>OMLB01054444.1:0-12363 GCA_900302555.1 Myripristis jacobus
AGTTGGGTGGTCTGAGTTCACCAAAGACATGAACCAGTCATACAGGACATCATAGATAATGTACAGTAAATTACATGCCATTGGATGCACACATGTAACGATGTATACTGATAACAATGACATGAGATGCACACTTATACACACATGCACATACAAATGTCAAGCAGCCACAGCAGAGCCTCATAGCAAAATGGTGTTCATTCCTCTATGTATTGTGTTTCTTCAAGCAGATTCAACTTGTACGGACAGGAAATGAAAAATGAGGAGAAAGGGAGGGTTAGAGGGTGCAGAGATAGAAGAGGGAGTTTCACCAGAGGCAAAGCCAAAGTGTCTGATTGTTAATACGAGAAAAGTCACTCAACAGGCTTAATCGCGTGGCTTCGACTCCTCCTCTGAAATTTTCCTCGCAGTGTTACGGCGGCACAAGCGTCTCTGTGAAATTCTCTGAAGTGACTTGAATTATGTTAACAGCTTACACACTGTTGCGGCATAAATTAATAATAAAAGTCAAATTCTTTTGACAATTTCACGTGTTGTGCAGGAATATTAACTAGGAGCTAAACTGCAGTTGAAGGAGACAAAAAAAGAAGAAAAAAAAACGCATTCCGGTATCAAACGCTGTTTTGTGCACTAACAAGACGTTGTCATCAATGTCACCTTTAATAAGCTGAAACGTGCAGCTGAATCGTGCAAAAACACACGCACAAGCATTCACATCTACCCACTTGCATAAACTGAGTGCAGACTGCAGATAGACTCTGACACAGATAAATGAGAAAGGGAGGGAGACAGAGATAGAGGGCAGCATACACACACAGACATACAGACATATATTCCAGCAGTTTCACAGTGATGTGCACAGTCTCTATCATTCCTCCCACATATGCGCGCACACACACACACTCACACACGCATGCACGCACTATCTTCCTTGTTCGCTGTCCTATTTTCTCCGGTGCCATGACCCATTTCTAGGGTGCTGTTCAGAAACGGGGCCTGCACACTCAACTCGGCACGGTGAGTTGATGACAGGGGCAAGACGGCTCTGAAAAAGCTGCCGGCCTCCCACTGCTCTACAAAAACAGCCTCTTCCACCTTTGTCTGCTCTTCCGCCTACTTCCCATCAACATTTCACAAAGTATGAGTGGCTGAAGTCCTGGCACACTGAATATAATAGACATGCAATGAGAGGCTGTGGGGAAATTTCCATGTTCAGGCCATTTGCAGTAACGCTCCTGGGCAAAGAGATATCGAGCACCTATTACTATGCATGAATCCATGAAAAGTTGATAGGACTTAATGAGTGTGTGTGTGTGTGTTTGTGTGCATGTGTAGCTGCACAGGTGTGTTTGTGTATATGTGTGGGCGCTGAAGTGCATCAGCCTGTCTTTGTTGGCTCGTACTTCTCATATTGTAAGTGCAAGCTGAGCGCCAGGGGATGTGATTCTCTGCACATCTGAGCGTGTTTGTCCACAAGCAAGAGGCCCACCTTGAAGCCGATTTTGCCCTTCTTGCAGCAGAGGCAGGCCAGCATGAGGAAGACAAAGGTGAAGAGGCCCGAGAAGGAGATAGCCACCACAGCCAGGGATGACGACCACGACAGCTCACTCAGGGGAGCGCCATCTGCAGGATACAGCAATCGTTACAATCACAGACACAACAACTGTGTGACCAAGTTTAGCCCTCTCGATCTCTAATTGCCCCTCAAATTTACCATAAGTGGCGTTTTTAATTGTACAACAACACTGGTTGACATTTTTCATTGAAACCTCATCACCCCTTAACCATTCAAACCCAAGATGCCATTGTTTTATGGCTGCACAATTACATCAGACAACAAGTTTCTAGTATCATTTTATACACGTCTTTGTAATTCAGCAGGACATACTTGGTGTCGCCAGAAACCTTGGGATGTCCGCTGGAATTTAAAATAAAGTTCTGTGGGTTTCGAATGAATCTCAGCTGTACAACAATAACAAAACCACCCATGGGTGCGGTAGAGTTGAAGAGGTTGAAGATACGCATGCATAGCACTCATCTGTAAATATTCAAGAATAAGGTATCAAAACACAGTGTGATTGAATTCATATCATAAGTGTGAGTCAAAGCGCACAAAGGCCAAAGGATGAGCGTGTTTTTGCATGAATGATTCACTAGAACTAAATTGGCTTTTCCATCAATTCATCTATAACGTAATACAACCCATAAACAGCACCTGATTGCTTTGTCGGGAGAAATTATCCTCTTAATCTCACACTTCTGTTTAGATGCATTTACATGTCTGATTTATTTCTTGGCTTTGTGGCGCGGCTCAGAATCAAATGTTGTGATTCATAGCCCTGGAGGATTCATACGGCGTTGAACCACATTACGCCTCTGCACTGAAAACTAGGCTAAAATTCATTTGTTGATTTATCACCTTTGGCTGGCAACACAGACAAGAAAGACGTATATTTATGCATTCAAAATTGGATTTTTCATTTTTAAAAAAAAGCCCCAAAGTATACCATGAAACAGCATTTTGAAGGAGAATAAATATTTTTGCTGTTACATGAGTAAAAGGAACATTTTTGCATAACACAGAGTCAGGCGGGAGGAGGAGGGTGAACACGGGTCTCCTCCTTGTTTCATTACTACAGTGCAATATCCTAGAAACAGATGCTACTACTCTACCAATCCCTGTTTGACGTTATGAAAGAACTCCATAGGCACAGCATACACCAAGCATGATATTTAAAATGTAAACACCAGAGCAACAGAGCAGCTACGCATCAATGTACACAGCAATACATGCTGTACTGCTGAATGCAGGTGTTGAACAGATGAATATCAAATGAATGCCCACAAACATCTTCCGAAAAGCAAGCACTTTGTCCCTGAACATGTAGTTGCACCATAAATTACACCCAAAAGGACACTTTGGTGGTCATTTTGCCCCTCCTATAGGTGTTAAATGCATTGCTTTTCAGTATGAACACTCTGCAGAAAACAAGGCAAAGCAAGGCACAAATGTAATTATGATTATGATGTTTATTTACGAATATTTACACACCCCATTTCTGCTTCTTAAGTCCAACTGCAGAAATTTCTCTGTTGTGGTGTTTTCTCCCAGCTCTATTCTCACTTTATTACGTTCAGTTCCTCCTCCGTTCTGTATCAGCAAAAGCAATTTTCAAACTTTGGTGTTTCAAATTATCTTGGATGTGAGCTGCATGCATATTGTCCAATCTCATCAATAATAATATCTTGTGTCTCATTTTGGGGTTTCTGAGCAGTGAGTGATTTATTTTTCATCCTGTGACCGGTTCAGAAATGCAATGGTTACCACGGAAACAGATTGGACAGACAGCCATGCAGGATTGCCTTCAGCTTTAAATCTCTCACGCTGATCCATGCCAACAACAGTGCCACCCCCGGCACAAAAAAACACACTCACACACGCGCACGCTCACACACGCGCCCATGCACATGCACATGCACAAGCACCGAGAGTCCCTTCTGTTGCCAGTTTGCGCTGATCCTCTGTAAGCTCGTACGACTGGCTCTCGGCGAGTATCAGGCTCTTAGGATAATTGGGCAGAGAGAGAACACTGTCATTTAGGAGGCAGGCTGGCAGAGTGTAGAAAGAGAACTGAAAAAATCATGCAAAATTAACAATTAAATGCGGGATTAGCTTGCCATCTCAGAAAAAAGGCGTTTTTTGGAACACAGGGTCCTTGTCTGCATTTTATATCACTGGAATGGAACCGAACCGAGTGAATTTTCCTAAAGCCTCCATTCAAGTACAATGTAGCACCACAGCAAACAGAGGCGCAGGGAACCCTGGAAAGACCTAGCTTGCTAAATCAGTCGATAATCCTTTAGCACTCAAAAATGCCATGCAAGAGGGCCTCATAAGATCCAGATTTAATTACATTTTATTTGGCAAGGGGGCAGTCACAGAGAGCAGAGACTGTATTCCCCCTCTATTGAACCTTTAAACTCCCTCTCCTCCTCCTGCTCATTTTAATCCCACACCTAGTAGCACTAGGAGGAGCATGTGACTGGGAATATATCTCTCCATTAATATTTGAGGGACACATTTAGGTCCATGTGCCATCATAATGAAAACAATGCATTTAAGCCAAGCTAATACACTTGCTCATTAAAGGTCCATTCCAACTGATTGTTCCTAGTATGCCAGGGCAGCAGAGCGAGCTAGTTTTATTAATGCGATGCTTTTGGAGTAAGGTAGAAAGTGAGAGAAGGAGAAAGACAGAGGATAGAGAAAGAATTAATAAGCAATCTTGTATGTGCGCTTTCTCCAGGGAAGTGCCTGAGAGAAGTAGGTGGATGAAGAAAGCCTAGTGCAGCACTTAAGTTGGCTAGCTTGCATTAAGAGAAGAGAAGAGAAGAGAAGAGAAGAGAAGAGAGGAGAGGAGAGGAGAAGAGAAGAGAAGAGAAGAGAAGAGAAGAGAAGAGAAGAGAAGAGAAGAGAAGAGAAGAGAAGAGAAGAGAAGAGCAGAGAAAAACAGGGTTGAATGTGGCTCGCAAAACATGTATAAGTAACATGTTGTTCTATCTGGCACCAGTTAAAATCAGTGAAAAGGGGTGAATCAGTGATCAATTAATTAAAGTAGAATGCAGCATGCCCCCCCAACACACACACACACACACACACACACACACACACAACACAGACACGTACACAGACAGAAATACTCCCTTGCAGAGTTTTTTTTTTTCTCCCTAGCCGTGTGAAATCAATAGCAATGACTGCTCATCTTAATGAAGCCGAGTGGTGCGAAAGGAGAATCTCCCTCTCGTTAGCTGTAATGAGCCCAAATCCAAAGAGACAAATGTCTCCTGCTCAAAGGTCATCCAGGCCCTCAAGAGACCCTCTTTAACGGCACTAAACAACACAGACACAACACCGAATTCGCTGCGAAAAAGTCAGACGAGTGAACTGAGATATTTTCTAGCTGAGCTGCTGCATTTTACTCCGCTCAGTACTGCACCGGTCTGTAAAATCTGCCTCATCTGCCTCTAACTGAGCAGCTACTCAGAGGTGGTAGCCATTTTTAGCCTCCTGAGGCAGAGAGCTGAAGCACATCCTGATGACTAAATGATGAAAAGGGAGCGAGTGTGGAGGAGAAGAGGGGAGAGAAGAAAGGCTCTGGACGGGGGGAGCCAGAGACGAGAGAGCACCCAAAGCCGTGTGCTCTGCAGCTCCTTCTGTAGCTCCTCGGCACTCAACGCAGAAACTCCGCTAGCAAAAGAGCTGCACTGGCGCTCGCTCAAATCTGGCTGAGAGCAGACAGAAGCAGAAACTGCAGTGTTGTGTGTTTTAAGGTGGACTGTCAGGCAAAGACTGAGTCTCTCGGATCCCTCCTGTGCTCCCTTTGCAGAGTGAGGCAACTGCAAAACCACTCAGTGTTTTTTGTAGTTTTTTTTTTGCAGCTTAATGAGCTACCAATCAGCCTCCCATATCCATTTGCATAGCAGGAGCTCATCTCTGAATTATGATTGACAGCTTTGACATGCTGTTGTGGGATTCCAGATTTCAGTCGTGTTAAAAGTTAAGTGTTGATTGCTCGCCAGAGAGCACACTCAACTCAACACACAGCCACAGTCTTTAAATTCTGTGCTGGCAGATCAGAGATGGTTTGATCGATTGGGAAGCTGTTCAGTTCCATTCTTAAGCACTGAGGTAATGGCTTTGTAATAGTGAACTAAGATGATGTGAACTGTCTCGAGCCAATCACAGCAACTTTTTGATCCCTGTAGAATTATTCACAGCTTTACAACAGTTGTCATCTCCATTTAACAACCTTGTCAAAGCAAACGTAGTACCACTGCAGCAAAACCTCATCAATGTCATCTCATTTTTTGCTATGCATGCACTAAAACCCATCCAAAATGAATTATAGAGTGATATCACATGCTGAAGATGATCAGATAGATTTAATGAATAATCTCACAAAAATGCAGTATGTTCAGGGCATCTCCTCCATTGACTAGCATTGAAATAGAGAGGTATTTTGGCCTGAAGAAACAGGCGTTATGCATTTTAAAGAAAAGTGCACAAGTGTCCCTTATAGGATGCTTTGTTTAGATGTCTGCACTTCACAGCAAATAAGACTGGTTACTATGGTTGCAGAGGGAGTTGCACTCAAAGCTTGAGTCTGACCTACATTGTGTAGTATTTTTCCTACCCGTTTCAGAGCAAAATAAAATGGATCCAAACTTAGGTGTGAAACTGATTAAATATATCAACAGCAGGACAGTACAGGTGTGAGTCACTGCACTGCTGCGACAAGGCATGTCAGATAGGCAGGAGATGTGAGTGCACTTGGCAGCATGTATATTTGGGTTAGAGGTTAAGGTAGGAGGACTGCGCTGACAGCATCTGAGTCTAGACTCTTATCGAGGCCCTGTCAGCACAATAATCTGGCGATCAGCCTCGATCTGTAGCAGCACTAACTCTGTGGCTTGCGAACTCTTAAAAAAAAACATGCTGTACCAATAAAAAAATATTTTTTCATGCGTGGCCACAGCTGTGTTTAGCATGATTCCTTTAAGACGACAGTTTCCCAGCCTAATTTCAGAGCTGTCACTTATTGGTGGCTTGTTATTGCCAGGCCTGCTCAGTTTCGATAAGCTGGCTGGCCATTTACAGCATATGATGCCTAGTTTTATCCCTCAGCTGCGACCCAGAGGGGGACCAACTCGGTTGTCCAGCGGCACCAGGCACTGCCAGGCCACTCAGTGTCAGGAAGGTGCCAGGCTAGTTACAAATCTGGCCAGGCTTCCTCCCGCCGCCTGCCACCCATATCCAGCTGAAGGGGAGCAGCATGTGGTACAGCCAGGTGACTGCTGACACCCTTCACCCATCAGCAGGCCTGGGTTACTTGTCCCTGTCACGGCTAAATCATCCAAAGCTCAGCGGAGAGAAAGGTGAAGGCACCTGGAGGGCTGGAAATGGGCCAAAAAACCCTTTTGACTTACTGGACACAATTAAAGATGAGAGAGGGGGAGGCCGGAAATGAATGGGAATCATTCCAGATTGCTGTTCCACTTGATTTCGGTTGATGTTCACCGGTCAATAAAAGCCGTTTTACAAGCAAAGTCTACTAATAACCCCTTGCTGGTTGCTCAGTCTTGTATGCCAGCAATTGTTTTGTAAAAGTAAGTGGACCATTTTTCAAATGTTCAGTTTGGAGTGAAATTCCTCAGGTGCTACTTATGATTATGTGAGAAAAACAGGATTAAAGAAAGCAACAGCAAATGCAGCAAAAAGAAAAGAGGAAGACTCTGAACTCTGATTAGGATAAGGAAAACTAGTGCATCAGTTCAGTTGGGAAGCAATGGGATATATTTTCACACTAAAGCACAAAAAGCTACATAAGGCTCCAATCAGATTGATTAAAAAGTATATCTGTGCCAGATTATTCAATAAATTGCTAATCATCATGTTTTTCCAAGATGTATTTTGAATGTAATCTGAAAATGTGTATTTTTTCAGTTTGGTACAGTGCTGGTTACATACAGCACAGGGCATTCACTACTCAGGAACTATATACTTTTTCAAAGAATTCTATCCAACCCTGTTTGTGTGTTGGGGGTGGGGGTGGGGGTCTACTGCATGTTTATTACATAATTCATCACTCCATTCTCTGGCTAGGAGCAACTTGAGTGAAATGGTCTGTGATTATGAAGCCCTGGGAGCAGAGAAGTAAAGGCTGGGCCCCCTGCTGGATTCCCACAGAGAGACAGGGTTTTCCTCTACTGGTACACACACACACACACACACACAGATATACACTCTGATGTTTTAGATATGAACATGGAAAGCAGAGGATCAGAATACAAAGAGCATTCTATGTGAGATGCAAATGTGACCTACAGCATCTGGTAAAGGCCACAGGCCCACGCATACATCAAACCAGGGACAGCAGAGCATGCTCACACTGTTATAATGATGCATTCAGTGTTCATGCATCGGTGTAAATTGATGGTTTCATTTCAAAACACTCCATACCCATCTGAAAAATAAGCGTTACCTGAAATACCTGGCTCAAAATTTCAAAAACACTCCATGTTAAAAACCCGTCATTTTGTTGCAAGAAACTTAACGTGTGTTAACTTCACTTGGTGGATGTTTGGTTTTGGAATGCGACTCCACAAATGTGATTGCATGCAGCCATGCCCCAAACCTCAAATCTCATAGTATTAGGCTAAATCCCTTTGTAAATATGCATGTAATCATTGCCAAATGTGCACATGGTCACATCTGAAGTGACGTGTATTGCTGTAAAATTTCTTATCGCTCTTGTATGCTGTATCAGGATGAGAAGAAGTGAGTTACACCAGTAATGCTAATGCTCAGAGTCAGGTATCATTTCACCCAGTGCAGTCAGGAGAGTGATGCATGTGCCCTACAGACCTTGTAGAGCCATAGCAACTGACAGACAGGGAAAAAAGGCGTGAGCAAACTGCTGAGGCATGCTTTACACCCTCACGGCATGTGTGTTCTAACATTTCTACCCTGATGAGAACCTGTTTGAGTTAGTTTGACATTTTAAGAATATAAAGGTGAAGGTTAGGATTAGAGTTAGTGGTTAAGGAATGTATATAATCAATCCAATGTCCTCACAAGTACTGTATGGCATGCTTGGGTCTGTGTATATGTGGCATGCCAAGTCAGTGACAGAGATGGAGCTTCCCTGCTCAGAGCCAGGAGGGCCACTATATCAGAACTGCTGGCTCTGTTAAAATAAATCATTGCTCCCCCTCGCTCCGCCGCTACCCAGGAGCGCTACTGCTGACACCATGCTTCCATCAGACACGGAGAGACGGACTGAGGCAGAATAAAAAAAGGAAGTCTGATCAGCTGAAAGGAAAAGAGAAAAAAAAAACCAGGAAAAGTAGAAGACATTGATGGTGACAGAGTGAAAACAGACAAAACAAGAAAGGGAAAAGGGAGGAGGGTGCGGAGGATGAGGGGAGTTGGAGGCGGGAGGGTTTGAGATGGTTAAATAGGCCCATATGGGCCAAACACATGTGAACTGCATGGGGCTGATGGCCTGGCCACACGATAACAATCTGTCTAAGGGGATGAATAGAAACCCAAGCTGCCATGCATCTGCCAGTGCACACTAAACAGTTCAATAATCCTGTTTCTGTTTTTATTCTGAATATTTTTGAACTGAATATCTACAGTGCATGGATGGAAAGACAGACAGATAGATAGATAGACAGATAGATAGATAGCATGATGTTGTATATGCTGGCATAACATAGCCTAGGCTGTCATAGCATAGTATAGCATATAGTATAGTATAGAGTAATATAGTATATTATACAGTAGTATAGTACAGTATAGTACAGCATAGCATAGTGTAGTATAGTATAGTACAGTGTACAGTATTGCATGGTCTACAATAGTATAGTATAGTATAGTATAGCATAACATGGTATAGTTTAGCATTCCATAGGATAGGGTGTTGCATATTTAGAGTAGTATATTATAGTGTACAGTACAGTATAGGACAGTATAGGATAATATTGCATACTGGAGTGTACTATAGTTTAATATAGTCTAGCATAGTATCGTAGTGTAGCATGGCAGAGCATCGTGTAGTATAGTGTATAGTACATGGTAGCATAGTACAGCATAGTGTATAGCACAGTTTCTCAAATGGGGGTACGCGTACCCCTGGGGGTACGTGGAGGAACTCCAGGGGGTATGTGAGATTTTTAAAAATTATACAGCACTTAGATCCGACCGAGCAATCTGATTGGTCAATCAGATGTTTAGAATGTGCTCAAATGAGCATGACAGCATGGCTAGCCGTGCTCAAATGAAAAATACCTCATCACTGAAAATATTACTCCGCCTATATCGTAATGCCCGAGTCTGTGTGGTTTCCATGACAACACGAAATGTTTCACTGAAACCTGCATCAAAAGCCGCTGTCAACATTGTTAGTCTGCATAATGGACCATTTTGTTTTCAGTTTTATTTGGTGACCTAAGTTTGGATAAATGGCTGAATGAGGAAGACAAGACAGAACAGATAAAGCTGAGATACGCGAGAGTGACAAGTGAAGAGCTGGATCAGCTGGAGAGGTCAAGAAATGAGCCGTCAAATGTCTACAAGACTACCCGAAAAACACCGGGCAAACAGTTGATTTTTTCAACTGTAAGTAAAGAAGAGCTAAACAAGATCTTTAATTTCTATAATAAAGAGAATGAAATGCCTCAGAAGAGTCCACACCACGGACAGTACCTGATGAGGCAGATTCAGCACCATGGACAGTACCTGTAGGATTTTCCACAGCGATGTGCAGAATATCCTTTGTTCTTGTTATTAATGTGTTAATGTTATCAGTTATTAATTAGCCTATTAATCGTTACTAATTTGTATAGTCTTTATGAGTTTCCTAGGCCATTGATTTAACTAATATGTCAATTTGTTTGCATCTGTACATTGAAATGAACATTTAATAAATCAACACATCTGTGAAAACTGTCGTCTTTATTTCAGAGGTAAATTGATAACAGCCTGAAAAGGTAATTAGCAAAAGCCCCGGAAAGGTGGGGTTGAAATTATATAACTCTGTTCAGCCTTAATGTTACTGCTTACTTTTGTTATTTTTGCTGCTTAACCATATTAATTGGAGCTGACGTTAAATTGGAGTGACACATCCCCAGCTGAAATAAAACATCGGCTGGTGAGTTTTTTGAAAAGATGTTTGCCGACACTGGAAAGCAGTAGCCTATATTTAAATATACTGTTAATATAAGTTGGTTGTAGATAAAGATCAGCTGCTGTCACAGCACCTGTTAGATTAAAAGTGACTGAGAAATAGGCAGAAGTATAACTATCAGTCCATGAAAAAAAATATTTTTTTCCAGCGGATATTCTAGTTACAACATAATTGAGCTAGCAAAGCAGTTTTGTTTTGCTATGTTTGGTATTTATTCAGTTTCGGGAAATAAAGATGTAAACCCCCCCCACCCAACACTCTGAACTTGGGGGTACTTCACTGAAAAAAGTTTGAGAACCACTGATCTAAATCATCTGACTGCCAGTGCTTAACAAAATTTGCTCAAACTGCCTTTTCAGTTACTGCAACAAAACAAATAATATTTGGGGGGTGCGGCAAATTTCATCATATAGCATATAGACATTATTTGAAAATAACCCTAATACCTATCTTGTAGCTATCTATTGCCACATTGCTCCCATTCTCCTCTATCCAAGCCCTATTCTTAACCCTCTTAAACCTGCAATTAAACTAGCTTTTGCACACCATCGGAAAAGCTCCGGTTCTCTGCTTTCAGAAACCGTCTGAATTTCAATCGCACCATTGGTTCAGGAGTTACGGTACTGAGAAGCTCATATTAACAGAGCCCATCTACGACGAGCCTTGCCACTCTCCATTAACCCCCATTGTATCGAACTTGGTTGCAGATCCACCGTAATTCCATTTATCGTGGGCGAGTGCAGAATGAATTGGGCTCTATGGAGCTAGAAGGCTAAATTTGTCTCTTACACCTGTTTATGGTTGAAAAATCGCAAATACTGTTGTAGTTTCTGAAAGTTCAATATAAATTATAGGTTGAAAGTGAAATTAGCGAGAACTTACATCCTTTCGATTTCCTACAGGTTGGGCTGTTGTTGGCTATAACACGCTAGCATTTGCTAATGCATGCTTATTGGTCAGTGACGGACTTGCAGCTGTTTACGACCAGGGATCCCACTTGATGGCACCTGAAGACCAAGAGAAACAGGAAACACCACTCTTAAGGAGGACTTTTCTATCAAAGTTGATATTTGTGTATACAGAGAATGTCTAATATAGCGTAGACGGGCTCTGGCCAAAGTGTCTCGAGTGTCTCTGTCTGGTCTCTGTAGATGGGCTCTGGAAATTGCCGTAAAGCAGCACCTCTCGCGATATGAAATGTGTGACGTCATCACACTTTTTGAACGGCTCTTTTAGAACAGATCGGTGAACTTAAAAAAATCCAATATTCAGCTGAGTGTATTTTTTTAGCCCCCCCCCCGCCTTCTTTTAAAAACAGTATTCAAATTACTTGACTGCTCGGTCCCCTACTGTTCACCATCTACATGCTCCCCCTTGGCCAGATCATACGTCACCATGGACTTAAATTCCACTGCTATGCTGATGACACACAGATTTACCTCAGTACCTCACCATCCTCTCCGCTCCCCCTACAGTCTCTGTTAAACTGCCTACTTGCAATAAAAACCTGGCTCACAACCCACCTACTCTAACTCAACAGTGAAAAGATGGAGCTCCCGGTTGTGGCCCCCAAGGCACTGCTCGGGAAGGCTGGAGATCTCCTCCTCCATGT
>OMLB01054445.1:0-24122 GCA_900302555.1 Myripristis jacobus
CGCGAGTAGGAATCAAAACAGGAAGTGCAGTGGACACTATGTAGTGCCACTATGTAGCAAGAAAGCGGGTGTATCAATCTTTCCATCTAAAAAACACTTTGTTTTCCATCTGAAATTAACACCGGTGTATTGTATGAATTATCCCTGACACCACTTAGTAGTGTTCCTGATCAACCCAGCGATGTTAAACTGTATCAGGAGAGCGGTGAACACACACATACACGTTGACAGGCAGGCAGCGTGAGGAAGCTGTGTTTGCGCGTGTATTTGTGTGTATGTGCACAGGTGCTTTTACATGTGTGAGCGAGCACGAGCAAGAATGGAATCAAATATGTGTGCGTGGTGGCATGTATTTAAGTATTTTGTGCAGCAGAGAGCTAGCAATTCTTCATGTACCTGTGAGCTTCTTTGGAAAGCATACCAGCTACTTTAGCGTCTCACAAAATGCAGATGGCTATTCACTCCCTGGGCTGTTTACTTGCTGAAACTCTGAAAATTGTAATCCTCAACAAAATACGCTGTGGCCTTCTTCTAAATTAATTTGTGCCAGAGTGTGTGTGCCTGCGTCTGCGTTTGCATGTGTTTGTGTTGTGTGCTCACTTTTGTGCACGTAGGCTGTGTGTGAGTATGCGGTGGTAGGGGTTATTAAGTGTGTTTTATGTATACTTAGTTTGCTCAGTGTCTTTGTGTGAATATGCATCAGCATGATTGCATGTGCCTGCGTGTGTGAAAGAGTGCATAGTTGTAAGAGGCAACAATCTACAAAACAAGATTATTTGCATATGCTTTTGAATTAGGCCGCCAGACTGCTCTGCCTAGTGCTTAATCGAGCATTTAATCAATTCACCACATACAGCTGTGTAGAAACCCCTGTTTCACTCTCCCCCTTCCAGGCCTCACCATTTTCCCATACACCCTTGCCAGGCAACTCGGCCTGCAGCATGCCTCAGCATACCATCCCGCACCAAATGCTAAAAGTTTCATTTTGCTACTTGTCAAACTGATATACAAATAGTGGGTAAACTGATACCCCTTTCACGAAAGCTCTTACAAGAGGTGGGTCTGTCCTGGGGAACATCCTGATGCATGTGTGATGTGTTTTATCTTCCCAAAATGCAGCAGCAGCCATCTGTTTGGAATACATGGGAGTACAGTTTGGTAGTTAGTGGGAATATATTGGCTGATATTGGCTTTGCAATGAAACATCAGCATCAGCACAAACTGAAAATTTCTTTCTATGTGAAATCGGTCAAATTTACCCTGGTTGTGGCTATTTTCAGGATTGTCTCAGGGAGGTCATCATCCGAGCCTGTTTCAGTAGGATCAATCTTACAGTTAGGTGTGATGGCAGGTTTTACGAGCTTAAGTTGAAGTAGTGTTCTTATTTTGCCCAGTGAATGTGTGTATTTTGAAAAACATTGGATTTTATGTCTGTGTCTGCCAGTGGGCCTTCACAATAAGAGCAGCCGTAATAAAATGTTAATTCCACTACAGGAGAGACTTGATGTTTCCTATAATTAGGTGGAAAAAGTGCATTTATTGACATTGGCAGTTGGCCAAAAGAGTTGGAAAATATATGCATATTGGACATTGGCAATTTAAAAAATCCAATATTGTGCATCCCTAGTAGTTAGCATCAGCAGCAATAGCCACCACATCTGAACAGACAAAGAAAAGAGTGACACCAACAGAAACTCCAACTTCATCAGAAAATGCTGTTTCCTCAGCAGCCATTTTGACATGACTGACAAGGTGAACACTGGTATTACTAATGACATGAATGAAAGATAGGCTTGGGGTTAGGTCTGACACCGTCAGGGTCCCGCTGTTGTTGATGCTGGCTCACTGGTGAGGCTCAGATATATGAAGAAGCACTGGTAACATCTGCGTTGACCTGCTATTTTATGTCAAAACAGCTGCTGGGGAAAAGGGTCTATTCAAGCAAAAAGACATCACAGTGCTGGAAACATTTTTTTGGACTAAGAAGTGATTTCTGGGCAGTGCAGTGTGAAAACACCACAGCAACGTGCTACAGAGGTCACCAAAATCCAGATGGCAAGAATCTTGTTGTCTATGGCTGTAATGCGCTCATCACTTTAACACTGCATATATTGATGAACCATGGGAATATATCATTCACAGCATAACAGAAATAATTCCAGCAACTTGCTATGTTGCCACATTTGTCGATGATAGACACACTTTGAGTTAGCGCCATGGTTATATCTCATCACCATTGCTTATTAAATAGATCAGTGAACATTTCTGAGGAAAACATTTTTGCCTTTATACCTCAGCACTGTTAGATGGAGCAGCCTGTACTGCATCAGTATCTGTTGGCCAGTGTCATCGAGCAAAATTTGGAGACATAACAAGTGTGTCAAGGTGAGTGATTTAATTTGATGTATTAAAATACAACGAGCATACAGCACCATAATAACAAGGATAATGCTGCATGTTCTATTTCCATTGCGACCCTTATATGAAGCATGTGAAGAGCCGGTGCTACTGTGCTACACTGACAGCAATTCATGTTATTTTTATACCCAGCCTTGTTAACATATAAAACCCCAGCTGGTACAGCCAGTCAGAGGAAGAGTGAAGCCTTGCTGTCTGGAGCAGTTGAGGTTTGTGAACTCAGGAGACCCCACAGAAATTACAGTAGCCCTTCAGCTGAACTTTGCTGTTTGTACAGTGAAGTGACAGGGAAGATGTCACGCGCTGATGGCTTTGAAAAGTTCTCCTGTAAATCTGTATTGATTACCTATTGCTGACTCTTTACTGCAGAACACTTGGCAAGTGGTTGATTTTGTCTGGGTGCTGCTCAAAGCAGAAATACACCTGGTGATGGAGGAGCGTTTTTAGGGCTGCAAGACTTAAGCTGACATTTTGCAGTGAAGAGAACTACAAAGCCTAGCAGGAGAGCTTGGCTCTAGACCAGAGCGTTTCCTTTCCTCAGTGACAGTGCACATCTTTCCAAGTAGTACTTGTCCAAGTCCCTTATGTAATTTCCTAAACAATACCCCAAAGTAAAACTATGCACAGATTTCAAAGGAGTACAGAAGCCACCTGCTTTTCAGAATACCAAATTGGTCTTCTTGTCTTCTTGTTTCTCTATAATTCAGCAGCAGTGATTTAGGTGGTATTAAATGAGACATTACCTTTGCTGAGGCCAAGAGGTCTTACCAAGGTCAGTGTCAAACCAATTAATACAGCCTTATGCTACACTCCTTAACTTAAGCCATATTTGGATTCAGGGAGTTGATATCACTTTTAGATTCAGCAAAGAAGCCAAAAGTTGAACTCAAGCCATTTCTCAAAAACAACAGTGATCAAAATCAAATTATGAAATCAAAACACATCAAATAAATCTGATACTACTACAAATATCCGAAATTTGGAATTGCGTTTTCAGAGATATTGTCCCCTTAGTGACTACTACAAGGGCGTTCACTATTCACTCAGGGCAGTCTGAGAAAGCCTACCCTTGTGAATATCAAACAGTCTGCAGCTTTGTCACCTGCCCTTTTCTATGCCACTGACTTCATATATCACAGCCTTGTCTGAGCAGAGCCCTTGGAACATGGAATTTATATGAGATTACAGTTTTACAGTCTCTGACTGTATTGTCAGCACGGCAGAGCTCTGTAGAGACTAATTCCTGTGTTAAGATGGAAAGTACAGCAGAGGTGCAACAGATTCAGTACAGTCACTGCAGACATTATGGAACAGACATTTAAGACTGTTGGCCTTTAATGAGCAGTTAAAGTAGTAATAACCTGGCCAGGAGTACAAATTACATTGACTACTTTGCTAGAAGACATGATACCCAAATTTCATAAAGTAAAAACAACAACAGATGAAAGAACAACAGCGAAAAAAAATGCTTTGCTGTGTCTCGTTGGCAGGGGCAGTTGCAAGGACCAACATGCCCTTTAGTCCTGCTGGTTCAATATGTATGACTTAAATTAACTACTTTGTAGCTCGCAGCATGCTGAGTAAACTGTGGGGTAACTGCTTTAGAGGGGGCTAAGATGAAAGAGCAGTGGGTTTTGGACTAATTACTTCTGCTTATTTACAAAGGATAACTAGCTGTGACCACAGGGCCAGCCAGTAGCATGGCTGTGTGACTGCCTATGTCGCTGCCACGGGTGACAGTAGGGGTGCCAAGCAGGGAGGAGGAAAAGCTAGGATTCATACGTCTGCCTGCAGTAGGTACCACCGTCTATTGTATCAACGTCACAAATGTGCATTTTTTTTTCCTGGAGTGATTTTGGGTGTTTGAGACACCTAGGAGAAACAGTATTGTATTTGCAAATACATTTTATGGTTTGTATAAAAGATGAAGCTGTGTGCACTGTAATGTGAGTGATGTGCCTCAACATGCAGGATTCATCATGTCGATCTAGCCTGTTCTAGCTGTCACATGACTAATCAGTGGAAGCATACAATTCAGAGCTAATAAACAGATGTCTTTACATTCTATCAGTGAACAATGCATGCATACATAGATTAACAAAAAATAATTTTTGGAACAAATATATCTGTACAAATCACCAACAGCCTAAAAGCCCTGAAAAATATACAGCAGTGACCTAAGCATAACCTTTTAGTGGATTACAATATAAACGCAACATAAAAAGTGAAAAGGCCTTTATTAGACTTCCACAAAAGACAATATTAGTACCATAAAGTAAAGTTAATAGCTGGAAAGGGTTTGAAAATTTAGAAAACATACTTTTATTATCCTGATGTGGCTAACTTCACTTAGCTGTTACACCAGTGTTTGTTTGTTAGCAAGATGAATCAAAAACTAATGGACGGATTTAGATGAAACTTCATGGAGGGATGAGTAATGAGTGAAGGTTGAGCTGATCAAATTCTGGAGTTTCTATGTCAAAGGTTAAAGTCAAGGTTGCCCAAAGGTCAAAATTCACATTTTTGGCAAAATATGGCATGTAGCATCATACAAAGCTGCAGCTAGGTGCAGTATGTTGATGTGGGGGATTGTGCAGCATTGCTGTCACTTCTTTTTTAAGATTCTACGTTTTAAAAAGCATGCTCATTTTCTCCAAAATTTATCTATCATCTCATCATAACATAAGATTACATTTTCTTAGAGACTCTCATGCCTTTGTATCAGCAGCTCAGTCAGTCAGTCTGAGGACAAGAGGAAGGCATTCAAGCGAAAATAAATAAATAAATAAAAAATCAAGGATGAACTGTGGATCAGCGGTATTTCTACAGATTTTTTTTACAAACTTCACAAAAGGCTGTGTTATGATTATTTAGCTGTCTTGACAGCATATGGGTTTAACTTTTAAACTGTTAGCTGTGCATGCTCTTCATTGAATTCTTTCCGAATCAGAGGTATTCTTGGTGAATATGAGTGGGATTTTATGTTTTTTCTTTTCTTTTCTTTTCTTAACAACTGATGTTCCTTGCTCAAAGGTGAGCCAGCTGGGGTATTTGAACCCACAGCTTTGTGAAACCTTAGGCTACCATCATCCTACTACTTGACTCTTGTTGTTTGGTCTGAGGCATTTAGCTCTGTCCAAAGCAAAGACCCGGGACTCTGGGACTCTCTGATTTTGTTCGGTTTAGGGGACAAAAAATCAAGATAACTCCTGAGCAGCTCTCTGTCTTTATTTTTGTAGCAATTTATCCTCATTTTATAAACCTCTGAGTTAGCACACGGCATTTATTCAGTATGACTACATAAATTTGAATAAATGCAATGTGCCTGTTTTTTGTTCTGTCTCTGTTTCTTTCTTTCTTCTGCTGCAATTTTGACAAAAATGGACCCCTGGAAAAGAGGAGGGAGGTTTTGAGATGGATTGTGATATGCTGGGTTAGGGACATCATGCACTCATGGCTTAGTGATTTTTGTGTCACACTCACTCTGTCTTTCATCTTTTCTGCCACTCTGTCCTAATACTGTAGAAAAAGCTTCAAAAAATAAAAAAGGCGTCTATTTTATATGTGAATGCTCAAAACTGTGAGTGCCAGGATGTTACAGGACTCAGGCTACTATAACTAGCCACAGACTCCTGAGTGCTCACATTTAGTGAGTTACACCCCCGGGTCCAGATGTAGAAAACGTACATATGGACAAACTTAGGTGTTGACCATATGGATGCACACAGCCATCCTCTCTGAAACAGAGCTTTTCCATTTACTTCCATAAACTGCAGGAATTATGCGTGTTTGTGATTCTCAAACACACTCCCAATTTGCATTAGCACTGCTAAAAGGAAATTCTACAGGACACTGGTGCCAGTTTCTCAGAATGTAAAACACTGCCATGAAAATTTGATGAATATCTCAGGGTCATTATTAGTAACAGACTTTTTATGAAACAGGCTTTTGAAACCCGTTTTCTTTAACTAAAGTCATCATCAGATTACACGCTTAGTGACCCACACCTCACTGACTGAACTCCCCACTGCATTTTTATCAGACTGTTAGTCCATGTTTGCATGCAATCTGATGTGTTGCAGTAACCTGATGAGGATTATAATGACATGGCAATACAAATAATTACAGATCATGTACAAAAATACAATTACAGTGAGATTTTTAATCATGTTTTCACAGTTACCGGCCTTGTTAGAGGCCTAGCTGCCTTTGTCACATCAAATATTATTGTAATGTGTCTCTTACATATCCATAAAGGGCTTGACAAGATGAAAGACTGGCTGTGATTTGCATACGTTATATTTGACCTGACACTGAGAACCACGCTGGAAATTGAATGATGTTTGATGTTAGATTTGCTCAAATTCAAACTACAAAATCCAATCAGTAAGGGATAAGAATGACCATCAAAATGATTGCTTATATGCCAGACTTCGAAACCCAGACTGCCACATATTCTGCTCTTTGAGAGGATGTTCAACTTTGAGGAATATAGTTGCTCTGATGCTTCTGCATGCAGTTCAGTTCCTCAGAGATTTGGCCATCTCAGTCCCCAAACCCTTTGTTAAGAAGCATAGTAAAATGTGAAAAACAATTACAGCTAAGCTTCTTTTCCATAATGAATCAAGCCCCAACATTTTCTGGTAATTGCTGTCATTATTATGTGCTATGTTTGCCCGTAATGAATGTGCAGCGGCTGCTTCAGCGCAGTCAAAAGACAATGACACAGAGCAGATTCTGTGCAGAAATTGTGTTTAGAGATCATTATGATTTCTGGCTATTAATGATGTGTACACTTCAAAACGTCTCTTCATAACAGCTGCCATCACTTGCCATTCGACACATCCATTCAACACGTCCTATGAGTCGAAAATCTGGCAGAACACTACCGATGCAATCCTGTCATCAGTTAGCTGAGAGCGTCACTTGCTTTCACTATTTTCCTATAATGACTAAACTGAAACAGAATTTGATCTGTTTATGGACGAGTTTGACCAGTGGTAGACATAATATTTTCTTACATGTACACAGGAATGCCATATTTGTTGTTAATAATTGAACTTATTGAACGTATAAAATAAAATAAAATATAAAAAATAAAGTACCCACAGTACTTTATGTTAAATTCTAGTGAAGATCCCGATGTTTCCAAAGATATCAGATATGCCCTGCTGTATTAGAGAGAAATGTGTATAAAATGAGGTACAAAACATGTAGACATTTTCTATTTGGCGTGAGGCTGCAGCCGTGAAACAATGGCAATTGGCTTTGAATACTTCATTCAATAGAAGTGTGATGTAGCTTCAGTAAAGTGTTGCAAGCAGCAGATACAGAGGATATATTGTTTTAACTGTGTGGCTACATAAGGAGAAATTTAAGAGATATTTTAAGAGTTCAAGAGGTCAAAAAAGGGCATCCACACACAGCTTGAAAGCCCCTCAGAAAGGCATTCAGCTCGTTCTGGACTTCCTTAAGCGAAATGGCTCTCTGGAAACCATGACAACATTACTGACACATTCATAAAATTAGCGCACCTATCAATAAAACAGAGAAGCCCACGCTGGCAATAACTGAATGCAATAAATAAAAAGAACAGCACAGGTAGGGTTGGACATCTCACCATCAGAAGTTGTCTTGAATCTGGACTTTGCTCAGCTACAGGGATTCAAAT
Organism: Myripristis jacobus; assembly: GCA_900302555.1. NCBI lineage: Eukaryota > Metazoa > Chordata > Actinopteri > Holocentriformes > Holocentridae > Myripristis > Myripristis jacobus. The sequence goes on from OMLB01054445.1 coordinate 8,090, forward strand.
GGATTTTCTCACAAGGCTATTGGCAACGGATTCTAGGGACTAAACAACCCCTTGTTAATCTCGGAGTAAAATCGCCCTGCTGTTGCAAAAGTGGCAATTCAGAGGAATCTCATCACACATGAAGGAAAGCATAAAGCTCTCTGTCTTTCATTAGTCCACGGAGCAGCGGAGATTGACTCAGAGCCTCTGAGGGTTGCCTCCACTAGTCTCTAGATAATTATACCCACTTATTGTTTCATCTCATCCTTCCTTGACAAGCTCTGTTTTTTGATCTGCAGTAGGAATCAACCTTTGCTCAGCTGTGAGCGTGTAAATGCACCGGCAGAATCACAGGCTACAACGCCACTGGTCATGTAATGAGCCTGCAGCTTTGGCTTCAATCATCAGCATGTCAGTGTAATATTGTAAAACAGGATTTAGGAGAGAATCTGTATTCACTCAATAAATATGGCTTATAGTATTCAGCCAGAAAGACTTTGTGAACATTTATAGCACACGCATGCTTTAGCACACACACAAAAAAAACACAGAGCTACCTCCTGAATAGGAATACCATGATTATTGATATCAACAGTTTTTTTTCTCACTCTATCATATATTTTCCTAGCTAAGTATAGTATAATCTCTTTGAAGGCTGATGTGTCATTCCCCATGGGTGGAGCTTGGACAATGGGATTAACATCAGATACAGTGTACCCTCAGATGGAATGGTTAAAGAGTAGGGATTATGGATAGTTCAAGCCTACGACCGACACATTTAGTCTTATGATTTGTTCCGAGATTATCTTACCCTGAACACTGATAGCATCCAGTGTGGTTCCATCAGGAGAGTGGCTGGATGGAATGGAAACGGGGGGGATAGAGGGGATGAGAAGCATCGCCAGACTCTGGCTCTCGGGGGTGACAGATGTCTACTTGTACCCCCTCACAATACGCTTTAATTCTCGAGAGGCAAAAATAGATGCAGTCAGTGCCTAATCTCAAAGAACCTGACACGGCAGAAGGAACTGATCTATAGATTCTAAAAGTCTGTGTGGGTTTGCAGATGTGCCTGTGTGCATGTGTGTGTGGGTGTGTACATGTGAGCGAGCAGCGTGCGCACATGCTCATTTGCAAATCACAAGCATGACATGCTAACATCACATAAAGACTCCCTGACCTTTCATTTAACCTTTGAACGCCGAGTTTAGATACAAAATAAACAAGCCAATGGTGTTAATTTTTACATATCGTCTCGACTGTGCCGACTGAGCCGTGCTAGCATTCTGAGGCACTGACCTTTGTTCCTTCCCTCAATCCAAATAACGGACCGAGTGTCAGCCTAACAGGATAATCCTAGTGATTCATGCTCGGCTGACCAACATATATAGCCCTGCTCGCCCTATTTTTAAAAAAATGAAATCAGAATGGAAAACTAGGTTATTTCTAATTACATAACATCTGTTTTGTTGTTGTGGCATCAGATGTCCAACATCTGACATCAAGGGCATCTCTATGAATTTGACTGAAACCCTGGTACAGATTTTTATTTTTTTTTTTTTTGGTATTTTTTTTAAATGTTGCATCTGTGCAACCTGAGGCAGAGCACACACAGGGTCATGGGGACTGCATGGAGGAAGAGGTGGGATAAAATGGCAAACAAAGCTGATGATACACTCCATTCGATCTATAATGTGACTGCATCCTTAAACTGGCATTTTCTATCCCTCTGTGTTACTGTGACATGATGGAGGTCTCAGTATCCTGCAGTACGAAGCCTAATGTTCAGTCAGCTGTGGCGAGGGCTAATGTGAGCTTTCGCTTACATTCAGCTCCCCCTGGAAGAGGCAGCCACATGTGAGCAAACTTCACAACTGAAAGGATGTGTGAGTCAAACTGGTGAAGTGACAGTGAGGCAGTTCAGTTCGATCAGTTAGCCAGTGTTCTCACACACAGGTGCATTACAATCATCCAGTAAACACAATGAAAACATTGCACAGGTATGATAAGGTGACCACACCAACACATAGAAGAATAAATAAAGTTTACTTAGAGGACCAAATCAGTGATTCTGCATGTTTACAAAATGCATAAACTGTAAAATCTGCTAAACTTTTCCCAAAGCAAGCAGTCGTATTTTAGAACTGCAGTATCATTTTTCCAACCTTTTATCCAACTGCTGGTTTCCAGTCATTCCACTATGATATGAAAATGAACTTAAAATTGAGGAATGAAATGGTCCCTCTGCCAGAGAAAATAGTCCCCAGGGAAATATATATTTTTTTTACACAGGCAATGATTAGCTCTGTGGTTTTTGAATGGTTAACACTTTTTTTAGGACAGAAGCAGAACATTCAAATTTGAAAATGGATTGATTTTGATCATATGTTTTGAATTCTTTGGTACCCCCGCATGATTTGCAAAATGGTTTGTTGTTGATGTAAAATGCTGAGAAATTGTACTTAATGCGCCAAACATTCAAAATCAGTTCTACATTGTGGTTGCTCAATAGATGAAATATAAAAAACATGCATGCAGTAGGGCTGACCTCAAAACCGCACAAGTGCAATATCCAAATTGCAGGAGCTTCAGTGAAGCAATGAATATATATAGGATTAACTATTGTCCTGCTTCTGATCATCTACAACTGAACAGATAATCTTCACCTTTCAGTCTGAGTCTTTTGAGACTTGAAATCCTGTTTAATGCAGTGAAAAGCCAGATTTGAAACAGGATGGTGACCCAAAAGTGGTCACTTTTGCTGCAGGGCCCCAGCCAGTTTTGCCCATGTAGCCCGCTGCGCTACAGATGAAATAGCTTTTATTACTGCGGTGCAAATCACACTGTGTTCTTCAGATGTAAGAAAAATGTGGTGCAAGACCCCAGCAAAAAAAAACACATCATTTAAAATCATCATAATGAAAAGCAGGATGCAAAAATGAGCATTCCGGCTAAAATCATGACTCATATGATGGAACAAGGAAAATGCATTCAGTCACATCACTGTGACTCACTTACGATCACTTATCAAGTCCATTATCAGTGTCAGAGGAGTTCAGTTGAGGTTCATGACCAGAGCTTGGCAGGAGACATTCCCAGTCTACCAATCCTCTTATTCTACACTTAAAACTCACAGGTGTTCCAGCCTATTCCCCTCCTCCTGCCTGCCCTATTACCATTACTTCCCCATTCTACTCTCTGAGTTTGATACAGTCCAGTGGGGGTGTTTCAGCACAACCTTGATCCATAGCCGAGGGCCGACTGCACTCTGCTGCGTCAGAGCCAGCGAGATTCTGCAGAAGCATTCTCTTTTTTTCCCCACTATTCCCACCACACATTCATCACTTTCATTACAGTCTGAATATGTACAATCTCAAACTAGTGTGCGGGCTAATAACACAGGGGATGAACGGGCTCCTGAGCCTGTTGGGCTTGGCCGTTGGTTATCTGAGGACAACCAGGAGCGGGAGGAACACAAGATTAGATGATTCGCCCCATAGTGAAAAAGCTGCAGTGCCATTTAAGGACTCATCCACAGGCAATTCACAACCTTTCAAGGAAGGGTTTCAAGCGCTCATGTCTGAAATACAAGTCTGCCAAACAAAATCTTACAATCTGTTAAATTTCTTATCTTAAAAGTGCAGATTTGGCCTCGGCGCCATATTGTTGTGGCAAAGATTTTCATAAGTAGACATGCTAAATTATAGAGGGGTCTAAAGACTGTTGTGTCTTAAAATTATCCCACTGGAAAGCTCATTTGCTGTCTGGGTATGTAACGCTGTCAATAAGCTTGAATATCAAGGATAGTAAGCCTGGATCAATCTGCTGCAACCTTAATGATGCTCAGAACAAACAGCATGCAGATCAAATATGAGCACAGAATCTTAACCGCTAACATGGTAACTGAGTGAGAACTATTTAATAAACACTAAAACTGCTCTGTGTGTCATACTGAATGCCAAATATTACATTGCTGTTTAATATTTGGCTCACCAATGACCTCTCTAGAGGATTACTCCTGGTTTTAAGTCTGCACTCAGGCCAGGCTGATGAAGAATATTTAATGCCACATGGAAAGAAAAAAAAATGCTTGCCAAACAAGTAAACAGTTCCCATGTATTGACTGTGGCACGGAGCCAGTGCTCAATTAAAGGTATACACCAGCTTTTGGCTGATTGGCCTTTTGGTCGGTTTCCCTGTTAAGTGATGAGAACACTGACACTAAAGTCATCCATGTGTCCCTGGCAGAATATTCCCCACACAAACACTGTGTTTAGTGATGAAGGGTGACCACAGCAGCATTATCTCATGAGAAAACGAGACCTTGGAAAAGGTAAATAGTTCCAAAAATAAATTGCAGCCATATGAGCTATATTAGTTCAATGCTGTTTTACTTAGATAATGAATGAAACTGAAGGCCATGCAATAAATATCACTAAGAACTTTTGAATAATGCTTGTCCCATACCATTACTCAAGAGTCTGTATGATAAAGTGTACTAAGAGACTCTGGGGAGAACAATATACCAGGGACAAAAAGCTGATTTTGGTCATGGTTGCTTAGTATGTAAAACCACCAATGGACCCTTATTTTATTATTAAAAGACAATATGCAGTTAATACATCCCTTGTTGGATTTTCTATAATGCTAAATCAAACCAGTGTTGCTCAACCAAACCATCTCCAAACCAAAACAAAAAGGTCAGAGAAGGTAAACAGTAGTCACCCATGCTTAGCTCAGAAGTTGCATGCAACTAACAGGGCCGCTTGAAAGACACGGGCACCCAACAGTGCTGCCCAAAACTAGACAACCAATAAAATAAACTAAAAAAAAACCCAAAAAAAACACAAGAAACAAGGTGACTTTTCCAAACAAACTTAAAGTACAACGTGGAGGAGTAAGAACCTCATGCCCTTGCTAGCAGTCACGCACCGGCAAAGCTCTGGCCAGAAGGTCTCGCCATCCTCCCTTGCCAACACAGGTGCTCCATATTTCAATTAGTAAGCTAGACTCAGCAGGGAGCGGCAAACCTGTTAGCGAAGCAACCTCAATGTGGAGAGCTAGGCCTGTCACTGAGGTTACTGGCTGATGCCCGCAACACAGGCAACCAGAGGCAGTTAACCTTATAAAATCAGTGTTGTGCTCGGCAGAGATGAATTCGTAAGGTGAAGCATAAACAGCTGAACTGGAACCATACGCAGGCCCTTCACGCTCGCCTGCCTGGGATCACAATCGCCATGATCTTATACTATGACACCACATCATCTGCTGGCGCACACTTCCATCCCACTGCTGCATTATTTTTAATTACAGGAATGTCGAGGTTAAAAGTACCAAACGGCGAGGACTCCAACTACCTGCATATGTAAAACATGGAAAAATATATATTCTCATGTCCGCTGAAGATTTTTCTGGAGACATACGAGCAGGCAGAAAAAAAAAAGATTTTCTTGGCCTGCTTTCAAAATCAGAGTGGAGCAGTAAGGGGATGGAAATTAGAGTGTCATCCCTCTTTAAGTGCTCAAGAGACCTTGTAATACTAAGCTTCATCAGATTCCACATAGTGATGTTGAGAATATGTTAAGATCCACATGCATCTGCAGTTTTCATTAACATATAACACTTGCCACATGCACAGGAGATTAACTCAGTGAACTTGCATGGCAAGTCCTGTATTGGATCAAAGGTTTGCTGATAAATGTTATCAGTGATGATGGATGTTATGAGATGAGCATGGAGACATGCCCTCCCATAGACTGACTCTTTCTCTGAAACTTCACTAAAAACTTGCTCCTGTGGCTGAGGATTGATGTCTTCATGATTTTTTGGTGATACAAAAATGCAGGAGTGCCATCCCTGGGGAAGAAAGTCTCTCCGTGGCTCACAGGGAAGGAAGTCAGCATGAATAAAGGGAAATAATCTGTTGTCACAAAATGCATAGCCCACACAATCCTCCCTTACTCCCATCTGCACAGCTTCAGCCCATCCAGAGTGACGTCAATGTGCAGATTAGAGCTTTTTCCCCTCCTTTCCCATCTCTTCCCTTTTTTCACGCCTAATCTGGACTTTTCATGAAACCTCTGTGATGCTGCATTCACTGCCCGGAAGATGGCTCTGAATAGCTCTAGACATAAGAAACGGGAGACCCTAACTTCAAAGTTAAAGCGGTGATTTGGAATATTTACAGTTTTTGGATGCTGCAGAAATGAAAAGATGTAAAGGGGCTATAAATAAAAGAATAGGATTCTTAACCTTTTTAGAAGGGAAAATTGCTGTTTATATCTAAGAATGTATGGAAAGCGAAGGCATCCAGCCATTAAAGCTGAGATAGAAAAGATAGAAGGCCTGAATACATTAATGTCACATGTAATTATAGCGTCCTCGGTTTTACACAATGGAAGGCTGGTCTGGAATAAGACTAGAAATAAATGTCTATATATAAGCCTATGTAAGTGAAGATGGCTGTTACTGTGAATGCAATGCTTTTTGCCCAGCAGACAAATCATTTCTAGGCATATTCTTAAAAAATATTTTTACAGAAAGAAGAAAAAGACTAAATATCTCCCATCTTATCATCTCAGATTTGGCATACTTAAATGCTAATGCAAGTCATGCCGCCTCTTTCTGGTGTTCCTTCATAACCTTGACATACACTAGCAGAAAAAAGCACAAGGACAGTCAGGCTTATATCTGTTAAAACTGAGGTCACGGCGACGTTGAAAAATTCCACCTGCTCAAGTACTCCGAAAAATGCCCATCGCTGGCAGAAAGGAAAAAAAAAACCATCAGAATAAGTCAGAATGAAAAATCATCTGAGCATAGCAGTGCTGCTTGTAGAGGCTTAAGCCCCCTGTGATGAACCATGAATGCAGAGATAAGTAGCATACAGTATTGTATACAAGGCACTTTCCGAAGTCTCTAATAAGGAGTCTAATGTGGCGACACAGTAGCAGAGCAATTGTTATTACTCAGCAGCCATGTTTGAACACGATAAGCAAAATCGCATAATCCACATTAGCATGTAGGAAACAGTGAGGGTAGAATACAGTAAAACTGCTGATAAAGCCTGTCAAGAAATCCCTATTTGTGCTCGGTGCTAATTTCAGAGGGAAAAAGGAGGAAAAAAAAAGTTGCGATATTAAAATGATACACCCTTTAAAGAACAAAGCTTCCAGAGAATAATATTTCTGGTGAGGGAACATTTGACACTATTTAACAATCTCGTATGTTCACTGAAGATCACAGAGAGGAGCGTTCCTCTCCCTCAGACTGGTCCATCTTGTGAGACCCTTCCGAGCAGAGCTTCTCTACTATTTTTCCTATCTGTGCACTACCAGCTGCTGAGGGAATCAGAGTTGCTTCAAACTCCCACGCAAGCCAGAGACAGCGGCAAGCCATCCCACATCTGCGCAGTGCAGGACTTTCGGGGGTAGAAGGGGGGAGTTGCTGTGCTGTTTGAACTCCCTTGCCCAAAGCATTTTCTTGTCTCCACTAATCACAGGCTTAATCATTTCATCATTTCCAACGCCACTGCCTGAGATGGCACACTGTATTTCAGTTGTGTAGGCCAAGGAAAGTTCATCATTACCACTTCCCATGCAAGGGGAGGATGTGATAGCAGCGGGGGAGGACAGATTTGTCATAATGGTTACAGATTCTATTGCATTATTTGCATTGCGGGAGACATAAGCCCTCTGGTTGTCCCCAAGGCCCGAGGCTCCTAAGCAACAGGGCATCTTGGATGCAGTGCCCATGGCTGAGGGACTTGTCATTAATAAAATATGTTAATGGATTTCCAATGGCTGGTTTTCAACAAACAGTGCACTTTAGCTAGTTGCAACATGTCAAAGGAACGCTTCGGTTTCGCACATTTACCCAAAAGGCAGATAGGAGGCATGTATGTTAACGCTCTGGATCCGTGTTGCTCTCTCACATGCGGATCAGTGTCTCGTGCTGCCGGGATGGATGCCTTTGAAGAGACTGAAAAGCTGAATTTCTCTAAAGATCAACACCAGTAGCTCAATGCAATGAGTAAACACATACATAATTGAGAAATGCCTCAGCAGCTTAATAGGTAGACCTGCTGCAGACCTGCTGTGGGAAACATTTGTTGCATAAGCGTCTGAGTTTTGTTTAATGACAGTATAGCAGGTTTATTCAGTCATCTATGAATCATATTTTTGCCTTTCACCAGGGGAAAAAATGACCCCCGACCCAAACAAATAACTACTTTCTCATTAATAATTTGATAATAAACCTTGAAAAATCATTTAAGACCTGCAGGGGTGAAATGACACCACAAAGACCCTTTGAGGTGATTTTGATTTTCCGATAAAAGCTATTTCATCTGTAGCACAGCGGGCTACATGGGCAAAACTGGCTGGTGCCCTTCAACAAAAGCTGCCACTTTTGGGTCACCATCCTGTTTCAAGTTTTAATCTGGCTTTTCACTGCATTAAACAGGATTTTAAGTTTCAAAAGACTGAGACTGAAAGGTGAACATGATGATGATGATTATCGGCTCAGTTGTAGATGATCAGCAGCAGCACAATAGCTAATCCCATGTATGTGCAATTACCTTTTATTTTGGCTTCATTGGAGCTGTATTACATCCGTTGTAGACCACTGGCCATTGCGTGACCCTATTAAAAGTCATTGGTATGAGAGGTCAGCCTTCAGTGGCTACATTTACATGCAGGAAAATAATCACATTAATCTGAACATTTCTGACTTATTCCCACTGATAGAACCTCTTATAATCACCCAATCATTTCAGAATAGAACAGCAGAAAATGCATCCCATGAGGAAGATTATCTTAATGACAATCCATTTGTCAGATCCAACCGCAATCATGGAAATTTTCAACTGTCCATATCAGAATCAATTGTGGCATGCATTCTCGTGCCTGTTATGGATTGACAAATTACAGAGAAGCTGCTGAGTTCATTTTGACGGTGCCGTCTTGTTGTGGGTTAGATTAGCGTCTGTAAATACTGATGAAACTATCTCATGTGTAAATCAATGAACGCACCCAGAGAGAGTCCATATATTCGGCTTATGATTTGGTCTGTATTGAGATTTCTCATGGGTCAGTGGCCATAATTAGCCTCAGCAGCCTAGGGCCTTTTTACTTTTGTCTTTGTCTTTGGTCTTACTTTTGTCAATACAAAACGACCATTAGTCCTCCAGTGTGCAGATGCAGGCTCACAGTGGTTGGACAGTGGTAGATGAAGAAAGCCTCACTATTCACTGGCATTTAACATGCAAACAGATGATCACATGCTCCTTTATGCGTGTAAACACTTGGCATTCAATTACCTTTTAGTTGGTTTATACAGATTATCTTTGTCTAGCCTGCATGTAAATGCAGGCAGTGTGGAACAGACGACGCAACGCAGGTGAATTAGCAACAGTGTATTGTGGAGCGGGTGAAAAACAGCACAAGTCATGATGTGAAGTGCACACTTATGTATTGATTTAGTTGCTGTTGTTTGAAAGGGAGAAAAAAAGGAAAAACAAAAAAAAGATTCTCCCCACAGCATTTGGGAGCCTTCTCCATGTTGGACTGTAGCATGAGGCTGACAGAAGTGTCAGTGCGATATAGGATCGAGGTTCAAGCCAAATGGGATCCTATCAACTGCAGTGTGTAATGTAATTTTAAATTACATGGTATATCTCATGATGTGAGGTACATATACATATAATGAACCTTGGGTGGACTAGTCAAAAATAGAATAGAAATTAGAGATGGGCGACAAATCAAGAACACCAGTATTTTCCTTTCATTGATCTCCAGTTCGAAGCTTGCCCACAGAAACACATTAGCTGCTCTGGCAAAAAAATAGGTACATATCAGATAATTTTGACAGCTGCGCTGACTGACCAAACAATAGCAGAACGGAATATGAATTGAATGAAACAAAAGAGTGAGTGCCTCAGATTTGTGTATAATCATTTTATATAACAGCCCTGAAATAAAGCCTGGTGATTGTTAGATAGTGGCGTAACCACAGCCCATTTTCCTGCCAAAATCTATTCTTACTTCCTGTGAGTCAAGCCCAGCCGTCACTAGCAGACAGGCACAGCGCACAAGAAAGCATCAGATCTAACAAACATTCGCTGCCTGTTAAATCTGTCACTGCTGCTATGATCTAAAACCTACAAGCCAGCCTACCATGACGTGAAGCAAGCCATTTAGTTGAAAGATGTTTTATTCAGCAGGTGGAACAAAGAGATTGCCTAAACCGATGTGCCTAAAAAAGCACCGTAAGCAAGCGGTAATGAAAAGTGAGACACAAAAGAGATTTTCTGATATTTTTATGCTAAAAATATCGTGTGACATCAGTGATATTTTTCAACCTAAATGATGAAACACACACATTGAATAAATGTCTAGTCTAGGGTAGTGTTCCCCTGTCAAGTCATACTTAATGGATTGCTATTCTACACTTTTATGGCCACCCACCTGTAGCTGTAATGTCATTGATACTTCGCTATAATGCTTTTTCTATTCCATTTCCTGTATTAAGCACGGTGGTGTAATGGCCACAGCAACATGCCGGACAGCGCCTGTTTGAGCCTGGAGAATAGCGCATAATGCTCTGTACGCCTGTGGCCTTTGACACAATGAACATGAGTCCATGAATGGTGATTATTTTACTCCTTCTCCCTGTAATGGAGAGATGTCCCTGCCAGATCCCACTGGCAGCAAATCACTAGAGCCTGCCTGTCCCATTTCCTGATCTAAATCAAAACCGAGGGTTTTGTTCTTTCCTGCTTTGCCCTTTGAACCCAGTTGCAGCTGTTCAGACTTGAACTTATTTTGCAATTCTTATTTACATTTAGGCAAAGACATGCAAGTAATGTGCATAAGGGAAAAAAAAACAACTTTTATTTATTTATTTATTTATTTTTTGGTCCTCTCTGAGCATAACTGAGAAAACATCAAAACAAAATAAGCATCCAAGCAGAGATGAGCAATTGATTGCATGTGGCAACAAATTCTATCTGGAGGTAAAAGTAAACAAGGAAGAATGTAATTTATAAAGCTCCCAAGAAAGGTATTATGTTCATGAAAAATTATGCCGAAGGACATATCCAATATTATTGTGTAAGACACTTCATTCATTTTTTGTTTGGCAGCGCAAATTGCACTGAAAAGTGAAAGGGAAATGAGATACAGGATTAGAGTTACTTCATTTTGGGTTAGGTAGAAGTCTGATCCCAGAAAACTGCCTAAGCCAGACTGAAGAGTTCATTTACAAAAACAGATATCTCCATTTGTATGAATTTCTCTAAACCATATTTTTGCAGGCAATGCCAATCAAAACATCACCGGTAGGCTGATGCATAGGAAACATGGATTTTGCAACAAGATTTTGGATGTGGACTGAGAAAGTGTTTTATGTGAAGCATGATGTATAGTCAGTTCTTTTTTCCCAGGAAAGGAATTGATCTGTCTTTGCAAATAAAGTCTTTGAATGTAAGTTATAAATTAAATACCTTATCTAATGTAGTTTGAATAAGAGCCACTGGCATCATTTAAACCTCAGGCACCTTGTTGCTCCATAGCAGCGAACCACAGCAAAGATGGAGGAGTATAGCACTGAAAGTAGTACTGAAATCTGACAGTCACACAGAGCAGGATGGTGTGAGCATTTTAATGCTGGAGGAGCTCCATGGCGGTCCTTAGTAGTCCACGCTGCTAACATTGTGTATTTCACTCAGGCTCTCCAAAGATGATTTCCCCTGCACTGCTAGTTAATCTATCGCTGTGTGTGTGTGTGTGTGTGTGTGTGTGTGTGTGTGTGTGTGCGCCTGCGTTTGGAACTGAAGCTGCTGCTGTTGATTAATCTGGTTTGCAGTCTAACGGCTCTTTTTGAAATTACTTTATTGGCACTGTCAACCAAGACAGGTGTGACCCGACTGGCTGACTGATGGAGAGTATCTCCAGCCATAGAAAATGCACACGTTTTAGGGTTTTACCACACTCCATCATACACATGGATATCAGTATATTCATTCTAAAACATGACTGATTCCAGCTTTAAATTCAACTTCTAGCTTCTTTTCTGTGCAGCACATCATCTCTTTAAGAGATCAGGGGCTCTTTCATTGGCTGTCTGTTCTCGTATGCATTTCTAATTTAGGAAACACTCCTGCTGGCCATATTAGAGATGCTCCTGTGGGTCGTGTTAGAGGGCTGGAACAAGTGACCTATGTGGTCGTTTGGGTTGCAGGACTGTTTGGTAGCTGCTCCATGCGCAGCCTTGCTCTTGGTCAGGGTGTCATGCCAGCTTCCACCAACATACTACACAGCTGTTTTTGTTTTGCGAGGGCTATAAAAATCAAATTCAGTAAGCTGTAGATAGCTTGGAAAAAAAATGACACAAGAAGCAAAAGGTAATAAAAACAAACACAAAAAGCACCGGTGTTTTCCCTCAAATAATTCCTTTCCTGTATTAAAAAAAAAGACATCTTTCTTCTCAGTGGCTGCAATATAGTAGTGTAACACCTTCCTGAAACACTGTGGTTTGGCCACATTTGCCCAAATTAAATTCAAGCATCAGATATGCCCACTTCTCTGCAAACTGTATGCCATGAATCAAAAAGGAAATGTAAATGGCAACAGGCACCATGCAGGGAAAGCTGGACTCACCAACATTAGATCTTTTGTCTCTTTCATCCTTTTGGCATCCTTTTGGTACAAAGCAGGACAGAGCAGCTGGGTTGCTAAATATGAGCGTGTTTGTGCGGTTTGCTGACAACTTTACGATTTCTAGGCCTTGAACTTCAGATTTTTCAGTTAACCTCTTGCTGCCATTTTCAGATGCTGAGGTGAAGTTGCCTGAAGTTTTTTTTTAATGAGTTAGCAGCACACTTCACTTGCAACATTCACTAAGTGCAGACCCTAGCTTGGTAAATTGCAAAGATGCACTGTTGTGTGTCAGGCACAGGTATCTTGCCAGCCGATGCTCGATATTTTAAACGCTCTCACCCTTAAATGATCTAATCCGGGGATCATTTTAAAGCGCCCAAAGCCCACCTCTCTCAGTTGGACTCGTTAGCACTTGTTTGGTTTGCAACACAGCTCGAGTGGGTGTTCTTGCCACCCCAAACCAGGCGAAGCAAAGGAGAAAGCAGAGAGCACGCTATGAAGTTGAATTTAATCACCGCAAACAAAGCTTGAATACACGCACTCTGGTTATAATAGGGCACAAACTGCAGGAAGCTCAGGGTGTTTTCGCCCCGCTTTGACTATATATACTCTAAGCAAATAAAGCACATAACGGTACCTTTAGGGGTACAGCAGCTTGTCTCTGGGACAGTACCCTGTAAGGTACAGCTTTTGGACCCTTGACTTTGGGTTTCTATTTATTTATTTATTTACTGTATTTGGCCTAACAAACGCTGTCTCCTAATATTGTACCTTAGCATTTAGAGGAAACAGTACATGTATGTATCCTTTACTGCTTGGGAACATACATGGAGCTTTTTGGCTGTGAAAAAGGTTCACATAAATACACTGAGGTCCAATATTTAGCCTCTGGGAGGTACATTTGTGTACCTTGAGGGACAGACTCCTACACTACCCCTGTTTCTGACTATGTAGGTGCTCACCCTCATTTAATGCCACATGTAATGCTTGCTGTACCTCAGGTCCTGTGTGATGTTGAAAAAAGAGGAAACAGATTGAAAATCCTACAACAATTGTTCCTAAAATATAGATGCTGACTAGACTCTGGCCTATTTAGGAGCCAGTGCTGTAGATTCTCTTTGGATCAGATGCATATGGGACCTTTTGACCAGCATGAGCACTGTAAGCCGGATGAATCCTCATTAAGACGCGCCTGAACTGATGCTGCACTGATGTAACAGGTGCACCAGAGACTATAAGAGCACACCTGTATTATGCTGTAAAGCAGAAGTTCAAACTGTGCGAATGTTTTATAGAAGAGCTGTGAATGCATTTCTTGACAGCAACATTATTCTGTGGAGGGCTATGGATACCATATATAACAGCTTTCAAGTGTGTTTTTTGGAGAAATACTAAATAAAGCAACACTGCACCTTTCTCTCTCACACGCAAATTGAAATAGAAACAGGTACGTGCACATACAGGCATTGTATAAATCCAGCTCAAGTGTAGAAGCACTGTTGTCATTTCTGGGTAAAAATAACACAAGTATACAGCCCCAAAGTACATAAAGCATCCTGCTGGAATAGAAAAGCTTAATCAGCGAAGCGCCTGTAAGACCTAAACAAAAAGTGCTCAACTTCACCAGCTGACGCTAACTTGTAGGTGAGAGGCAGCGTTAAGCAGGACGTTGTTTAGAAATCTACAAAAGAAGCACGTGTCTGACAGACAGTGATGGGGCATGGCCTGCTAGTTCACAAATGAGATTTTTGCTGAGATGAAAGTAAAAGTTGGTGAGGGGGAAAAGCAAAAACAAAACAAAAAAAACATATATTTACTATTTTATGACATTTTACTATCAAAGTCAGAAATGGAATGGAAATGGAATCTATAATTCTTCTGAATTACAAAAGATGAATTTCAATTTTTCTCTTTCTCTCTCCTCTCTCCTCTGGATGGTTGAATAATATTGTGTAGCAGATACAAATGGGTAAATGTTTCTTTTTAACGGTGCTGTGGCTTGTTACTTTCTGTTGTCCTTGGTTTTCTGGCCAGAGGCCTTCTCTTTGAGGAATGAAAATCTATCTAAAAATTTTGCGCATTGAAATCACTAAACTATGCTCTTGGAAGAAAACATAAAAACCTGAATACTGGTATGCATTAAATGTAATCTCAGGAACACAGTGGGCGGTTTCTAGGAAGAGCGCTGCTTGAATAGGCTCCAAATATAAAGGTGAAACTCTAAGGTGTGTCGATAGCACAAACCCATTTTGCACAAGCATGGCTGACCACAAAAGCCAACAACAAGCCTGTGGTCTGAAGGTGTTCAAGTCAAACACGACTCAAATCCATCTTATTGATTGGCTGAATCCTACCCTTCTTGCTTGTTTACAGTATGATCAATGGAATCTATAGCATGGCAGAGCTTGTCCCAAAATATAACATAAATAATATTCATAACAAGAATATAACCATATCCATCATGATATAAAAAAGCTTTGATTGACTAGAGTCACAGATTTGAATGACCAGGCGCACGCACTGAACATACTGACAGCCTCAGACCTACAGCAGAGGCCAATAATCACTTAACATTATGTAAACAAGACCTGCTGATTTTTCTCTTTTTCTCCATGGGTCAGCGAGGGGTCCACAAAACACAACAGCGCAGGAAAAGGTGTGCTGGGAAATCGGATAAGGGGGGGGGCAGAACCCCGAGCTCACGGAGCAGGGGGGTAGGTTCATTTGTAAGGCAGCCGCTCTGCTGTTGTATCCAAGTGTGAACTTTTCCTGTGAGGTCTCCCCAGCACCACCACCACCACCACCGCTGCACCTGACTCCAGCTGAACAAGCCTTCCTTACAACACATTACATTTCTCACTGCTTGTCTTGCAGTCCTGTGATGCCATGCTCTGAATGATCACATACACTCTCTCTCTCTCTCACACACACACACACACACACACACACACACAGAGAACGTGGTCCCTGCTACCCATAGGAATCTTATTCTTGGTGACCTGTGGGTAAAGTGTGAGGCATGAGCGAATGCAAGGCTGTGTCGACATGCCTGCTATGATGATTTTGCAACAGTGGCACAGGAGCACTCTCACATTACATCTGTTGCAGAAGTTTGAATAATTAGCGCCCCCCCCCCAACACCTCCTCTCCTCCAAAAGGGGACCAAAATCCGATGTGGAAATGCAGTAGGATGGAGAACCCCTGTCCCTCACCCGCCAAGCAGCAGCAGCAGCATCTTATAGCATCCACACACCACCTGACAAGCAATACTGTAGTTGGAAGCTCGGAGAAGCACGACAGCACGACACTGTCTCCCCTCATTGCAAATGAGCATTCCTTATGAGAAATAACGGAATGAATGTGCCCGGCGTTTGCGACCGCATACAGGCTCCACG
>OMLB01054446.1:0-21988 GCA_900302555.1 Myripristis jacobus
AAGTTAGAAAGGCAGTGATGGAGTGGTGACTGCGTGATGGAAATTTGCTGGGGCTGCATGGCTTGCCAGTACAATGTGATAAATCATATATGTAACATATCAGCCCCAAGAATGACTCAAGTATTTCCAGGAGCACAGTGCAGCTGATTAGTCTGTTTTGTATGAAGACGCTCTCTTAACCCTCCTGTTATGTTCACATTTTTGAACATCTTTTATGTTTGGGGTCAATTTGACCCCTGCAGTTTAAACTTCCACAAAATTATTATAACTAAAATTGTTATCAAAGTTGGTGTCAGGTACTTGATGTTTCTTTGTTGATTACCTAAATAGCCCTTTAAATAAATCATAACTCCCCCTCACCCCCACTTATACATCCAGTATTCCTGTTACACGACAATGGAAAAATATGCAAATCACCATAAAATCTCACTGATTGATTTAAAATTGGAAAAAAATATAAATTTTTGGTGTTTTAATGGCTTTATATTATTTCTAAGTACAGATTTGTGTTATTTATAACCGATGCGTTACAAAGTGTGAACAGGACATTGAAAACATATCATCATGTCAATTTCATCTTTACCCGGTAGTGCCCATTACATTAGGAAAACTCATTAAATATGAAGCAAAAAATAATGATGTTAATCATTCATTTAGAGACTTTAAACATTGGCTGGGGTCAAATTGACCCCAAACATAATAGGAGGGTTAATATGGGTGGTTTGAAACCAATAGACTCAGCATCCACAACTGAATCAAATTCTTGTGCATTCCCAGATCTGATGCTGTTCTTGCTATAAATCTGTTCTTTTGATAATCAGGATGGACAATGTGACGGCTCAAATGTTGTAGGAGACATCTGTATTCTAATATGAGGTGATTGTAGTATTCTGTTTATCACAAAACAGACACAAAATAGCTCATATGTAAAATCACATTTTACACTGAGATACCACATGATGCCAAAACAAGGGTTTCAGAGTTTAAGAAAAATTGAGCTTTGGTAGAGTGCTGTGTTGTGTAGCTAACAGGGCGTTATGAGTCCACATGGTCCCATCCTCATATCCTCGTTAGTTGCTCTGTGCTCCCAAGGGCTGTTAATCCACAATACTGCATTTCTGTCTCTCCACTCACTTCCATAGTGCGGCATAACAGGTCCCTAAGTTACTATGTGGATGTTTCCTGCAAATTCTACCTGCCGGATCTACTAATTCAATCAGGAAAATAACAAGAAAAGCGCAGTTTAATTTATGCAAAGAAATGGACAGGTTGTTTTATTTTATACTGGCATAATCCAATTAGTCCGCATTCATTTATGTGCTAAAAGTGTCATTTCGGGAGCTGTTTTGCTTCTCTACGGAAATGAATAGATTGATAGAAATGTAGTATTGTGGATTAGCAGGCCATGGGAGCACAGGGAAACTAATGAGGATACTTCACCACTATGTGGACTCAGAGGCTACTCACATTACCAAGTTTGTACTGTGCCCAAGCACATTTGCCTCTAAAATCCGGATTATTTGACTAGTGCGATCGCTCAGTTCCGTGCTTGAATACAATACACTTCCCCCGCTCTGGCACGGTTGCCGGGGGTGTGCTCCAGCACGGTACGGGCGTTCATGCACGAGCACATGCACAGTCTTGCACGCAGCGCGCAAACGTGGATACGACGTAAATCATGCAACTTTCCTCCTGCCTCCACAAAATCGTTTAATGCGCACAGCGCGATTACCAGCGAATCACCGTGTTGCGCAATCAATAATCAACCATGTTTTCTGTGTTGTTGTCCATTGTGCTGCTGCAACCGCGTATAAACAAAAGTCGGTTTATAATCAAAGTACGGCAGTCTGTGTGTGCGGCGCACCTGTCAGATCCGGCAGACCTGGTGCCGGCTGGCATGATGACCCCCTTTGAAAGTGGTCTGCCGGATCTGGCAGGTGCCGCTCCAGCTGTCAGTTGGACACTTTCTGAAGAAGGAGGAAGTTACCTCCGAAACTGTCAAGGTAAACAATGTCTATAACTATGTCTGTTAAAAGGAACAAAAACGTCTTTTAGTTAAAAGGAAGACATGATGATTGTATTTAAACTATACTGATTTATAATGACGTCGGGCCATGCCTATTGTCGTATTTCAACGTGATGATGCGCATACCGGGGGCAGTCGTGCTTGAGCGCGGTGGGGCTTTAGGTAATGTGAGTGAAGGCCAGCAGGGGACTGGGGAGGGGAGCATTTTTGCTTTAGCACGATACGGAGCAAATGGCCTTATGTGAGTGGGCCCTCAGATACAATACATAAATGCTTCTTAAGCAGCTCCACACCCTTTCACTCAGCTGAGAGGGCAGTCTGGACATCTAGTTGTACACTTGGCTTGATTCAGTGATTCAAACCCTGTTCATCAAGCACACATGTATAATGTCCAGTAACTAAAAAACCCAACACATTACCAAAGCACAGTCTTATTTTAATGAGATTTATATGGTTGATATACACTACTGTTTATTTTCTTTCTGAATATTGAAACCTACAGTATAACCCTACTCATATTTAATGTTCATTGTGGCCTCAAATATTATCACTGATTTGGAACATGATCTACAAAGTAACATTCACTCTCAAGTCTGTATGTGATTTTCCATTGTCCTTGATAAAAAAATTATGGAATCGACCTTTTTCACAGCAGCCAATCTGACATTAAATTACAGGGTAAACGCACGTGTTACTAATGGTATTAAATATGTCTCTGCTCCATTAAGGTTGAACAGAGCCAGGGTTCTGGTGTTGTTCATGCTGGCTCACTGGACAGACTCTGCTACACTAAAATGGAATAGAACCTTAACTAATGTCATTAACAGCAGTGGTAATAATAGTGTTTGTGTTTACCCTCTGATTTCATGTTAAAATGGCTGCTGTGTAAAAGGTCTACTGGGAATTAATGTAAAGTTGAGGATCATGTTTATATGTGCAGAATAACAGTAGCAGTCCACAGGCTGAAAATATCACTTTGTGTGACACCTCATTTTTCCCAATGTCAGTCCCCACAAAAATAAAGGTGAAAAGTACAAAACAATAGAGCAACACAGCTGTGCAAGTAGGGTTCCTTTGCACTACAAGAGCAGCTCACTGAAAACAACACATTTTTAGGACCCCTGGAACATTATTTAACATTTGATGGCTACACTTATCTCTAATTCTGGCATTTTAAGGCCTTCACCTGAGGTAATTCAAATTAAGATATTTTAAGACTTTCTAAGGGCATGCAGACATCCTGTCTCGTCTATACAGAAAAGAAGTTCATCTGAGTGGAAAAAAAACACTATGCCAGTGTTTCTTTCAGTCCACAGCCATCAGAGTTTATTTAGCTTTACACTTTTAGTTTTGACCACCCTGGGAGTGAAAAACTAATCAACACTTGAGCTCACAATAATTGTCACCTAAAAAACAACCCTGTCTATCACTACACTTGTTGTGTCTTTCCTCTGTCACCTTTACCCTTACCTCCTTGCCTCCATCTCCTTTGTTTTCTTCAGTGCTATGATCGCTAACTCCCTTCCTCCATCGTTCTCTCCCATCAGCACTCCCCCTGCACCACAGGCCTGTAGGCAGTCAAAACTGTGTGGAGCACCTTTGGGGGCTGAAGACACATCACCTCCTCAGGCACAGTAATTATTTGGCTCTTTTATTGTTGAATGCGCTGCTGACGGTGGGCCTGAGGGGAGTCAAATATCTTTTTTGCCACAAAGTTTCTTGGAGGAGACTCAACAGCTGCCAGCTGCTCTGAACACTGGCTTCCAAAATTACCTGAGGTGCTGGAAAGTAAGGACACAGGCATTTGGAGACTGTCAAACTCAAACTTGGCTGCAAAATGAAACTGTTTTTATTTTTAATTCATTTCTGCAGTGTGCAGTAGAGAAGGACAGAGAGGGAGAAAAGAATGGGCAAAGGGTGGAGAATCAGTCTTGAAATCACTACATTGCATTGTGTGTGTGCTCCACTTTGGGGGCATTTCCATGGCAAAAGTCATGACAGTTTGTGAGAGCTTGCATCTGAAAAGGGAATTGCTTACACAAAAAAATGACAGTACAGCTCATGCATGTACTTCCAGTAAACACAGTCAGTGATAGCTCTCTTGTGAAAAGAAATTTTGTGATATATTGCAGGTTTGGACACAATGAAGCAATAACATTTATAGTGACCCAGCCATGACCCCACCCACAACTGTCAAACCAAGTGAAATGAGCGCTGAAAAAGCTTTGAGAATTCATGCCTTTGTGATGCCTCTCCCTTGTCTCTTGCAGCGTTTACAGTCTCTTCACTGTCAACTATCCAGCATAGGCAGTATGCATAAAAAAAATGTAAAAATCCTCCTGGCAAGCTGCACTATTGCTAACAAAGGTGAAGCCCTCTCTCATGCAAAAACTGTCGCTGGACTTTCTGCACAAGCACATTGTGGTGCCATTTCCCCGTATGAGCAGTCCTCTCAGAGTAGGGATGGACTTTTTATCCGATATGCAATCATTGCACTGATGCAAGGGTCTGCGATGTATTGCATCGGTTGGAATGGTGTGCATCGGATAGAATCTGGGCTGAAACCACGATGCATCGCCTTGTCAAAGATTTGCATCGGTAAAATCTGATTCATTATTAATATAAATATATTTTCTAAATTATTATTTTCAGTCAATTCACTTCCATAATTATCTCAGCAGTTCTCACGAGCGGACTATGTTGCAGAACGACAAACACACTCTGATTCATCTATTTACCACTAGGCATCACTTCTCACTGTATATTAACATCCGGGCAACAGGCAGACTACTATAGTCAAGAAACACATGTTGACTCGACTGCCGGCAAGAGCGGGACATGGCAGACAAACAAAAAGTTCATAGTTTGCCTAGCCCTACACACAAGTCGCATGTTTGGTGTCACTTTGGATTTTTTAAGAGGGAAGGAAACCTTGACAAGTCCCAAGCCATTTGTAAGATATGCCGTCATGCTATCAAGTACACAGGCAGCACGACCAACCTGAATACTCACCTGAAGCGATGACATGGTGTGACTCCAGAACCCGCCTCGGTAACGTCAGCCAACTTGCCCTCGGATCATGCCTCGGAGTCGGATTCACCGCATGCTAGCTCCAGCGGTGCTAACAACACTGGTCAACAACAGCCAAGTATCGGTGCTTTTTGACAAACTCCGCTGGGCGCAAACTCTGCCCATGCCAGGCTAATAACTGACGCCATCACCTTTTTCCAGCTGTACAGTGCTACAGAGGGCGAGGGCTTCGAAGAACAGGGAAGAATCTAGCATCCTTGCTGCAGGAAGTTTTCCGCGAGTGAAAACTACAAGACAAGAAAACAGCCTTGACCACAGATAATGCATCGAACATGCTACTGGCTGCAGCTTTGGCAAAAGTTGGTCTACACGTGAGATGCATCACGCACCTACTCAACCTGGCCTCACAAAAGGCCCTGAAAGTGGACAAGGTGTTGGAGCTTTTGGTGAAAGTGAGAAAGGTGAGTGTGCTTTGGATAGACCTACCATCTGAATCTTGTTATACAATATACATATGTACATGTACTGTAATTGTAAAGGCCAGGGGTTCCCAAACTGTGGGGCGTGACCTCCTGGGGGTGCTCCTAAGAAATTCAGGGGGGTCTCGGAGACTTTGGGAAAAAAGAAAGAAAACAAATGGAAGGAAAAACATTTTTGTTGATGTTTATTTTTTTTGGAATGATATATGATTTAAAGAGCAGAAAATTGATAAATAATGGGAGAGATGTATTTGCATAAATAGTGCTCAGAGAATAACATGAACCAGTCTACAGACCCAAATGTATTGACCTAAAATGTGGGGGGTGAAGCAGTGGGGGATGGGGGCGCAGGTGTGTCACTGTATGTAGAGGGGAGGCCCACTTTGATGGAGTTTGGGAACTCCTGGTATAGGCAAATGACAAAGTTTATTTTTCATTCATTCATTCATTCATCCATTGAGGTGGTGACCTTTTTTCATATGAGCCCAAAGGCAACTGAACCGTTACGTGAAACCCAGAACCAGCTCAACTTGCCAAAGCACAAGCTGTCCCATGATGTATGCACAAAATGGAACAGTTCCCTTGACGTGCTGGAGCGTTTTTGGGAACAGCAGCCTGCCATGCTGAACACTTTGCTCTCAAGGAAGATCAAGAAGGACGAAGACATGGCCAGGCTGAGTGAAGACGACATGGCACTGATCCAAGAAGTCGTCAAACTGATGACCCCTTTGAAAGTGGCAACCACACTCCTCAGTGTGGAAAAGAATCCCACCATCTCAATGATCTCGCCACTCCAGGTGAAACTGCACAAACACTTCCAGCCAAAAGAAAGTGATCTGCCTGAGATTTCAGAGATGAAGCAGCGATTCAACCAGGACTTTTCTGGCTGCTATGCCAACATCCAAGACACCCTCTACTGTGCCACAGCACTTGACCCCCGCTTCAAAGACCTGGCGTTCCTTGATGATGAAGCCACCAAGGACACAGTCTTCATGAAGATTGCAGCAGAGGTGGTGAACATGGATGGAGATGATGAGGTAAGATTTGGCCTACTCAGCTAACTCTCTCTCTCTCTCTCTTTCTTTCTCTCTTTCTTTCTTTCTCTCTCTCTCTCATTACTGGTGTGTCATGGTGATGTTCATTTGTTTAGTTTATGAAAATCTGTATTTTACCAATTCTGCCATAGTAATTAATGAGTAATGGATACTGATTATGTATTATACTGATTATGGTCAGGCAGGTGACAGTGACACAGATGCACTGAATGACAGCCAGCCAGCTGAAGGCAGCTCACAAGGTGACAGGAGCACTCACAAAGAGGAAGAAAGTGAGGATGAGGAAAAGAGTGAGACAGGTTGTTGAGTCAGGATATTTAGGAGCTGTTATAAAGTATTTTGTGGATCATGTGAATTTGGCGTCATTAATTATCAGGCCTATTCATTGTGTATGTATGCCATTTGCTGTGTGTTTACTGTGTTATTGTGTTAATAACTTAGCAGGCAATCTGTTTTAGTTGAATGAATGACAGACACATAATTGCACAACTTCCTTAGATGACATCCCTGAGCCTCCAGTGAGGAGAACAGCCTTGGACCAGATGTTTGAGGACTTCCTCTCTCCGTCGAGAGCACCACAGAAGACCACAAGGGAGAGAGCTAAGGAGGAAATCTTAAAATATCAGGAGAGGCCTTCTCTAGATCTGGGTGGTGATGTGTTACAGTGGTGGAGATACCAAGGAGATCTTCCATTGCTCACAGCTTTGGCAAAGCACTACATTACCATTCCAGCAACAAGTGTAGCATCTGAGCGAGTATTTAGCACAGCAGGTGACATAGTCACAGTCAAGCGCAGTTTACCTGCCCCTGAATTTGTGGATCAGTTGGTATTCATGAAGAAAAACCTGAAAAGAAGACATCTGAACTCTTAAGTTTGCTGTGAGGCTGGTGTTTATAGGCTTAATCTTTTTTTTTTTTTTTTGTGACAGACCTGTTTGCAACAGGAAATGCTGTTTTATGTCAAACTAGTAACATACTGGATATACAGTATAGGCCTCATCTTTTTATTTTGTGAAAGACCTGTTTGTGAAAGGAAATGCTGTTTTTATGTCAAACTAGTAACATACTGGATATACAGTATAGGCCTCATTTTTGTTATTTAGTGATGTTCTTGAAGGAACAATAAAGATTTGCATTGTTACTAGATTGTATTGAATCATGATTGCATCGTGACTGCATCGCGACTGCATCGCGGTAGGAAGATAAATCGTATTGTATTGAATCGGAAGATGATTCATGTGAATCGTTAGTGTATCGTACCGTAGTCTACATATCGAGATGCATATCGTATCGTCCTGGGGATTGAGAATTCCATCCCTATCTCAGAGCCCCTCCCCAGGGGGAAACCCCAGGGGAAAAAGTGTTTAACCATGGGGTGCAAGCATGGAGGCCATAGACTGTTGTGTTTGAATGGCAGTCTATGGAGGAGAAGATGCCTTCGTATACTAAAGAAAGAGCTTTTTTGAGAAAATTGTTGGTTACATAATAACTTTGCCCTGTTGCCACTCATGTCCATCATGTTCCATAAGACATGATAATTTCAGCGAGAGCCATGGTGAGTTTGTTAAAGCTTGTGTAGGTGTACACCCCAGACACTGGCCAGATAAGAGCATGTACCATTTGTTGAGGTTGAGTCCTGATCGCAGCGTCCTGGGTTCGAATCCAACCTCAGGCCATTTGCTGCATGTCATCCCCTCTCTCTCCCCTGCCTTTCCTGTCTGTCTACTGTGACTGTCAAATAAAGCAGACAATGCCAAAAAATAATTTACAAGCTTCTGTAGGTTGGTTGTTTGATTCATCCCACACAAACTTTAACATATGAGATTACAGCCCCAGGAGCAGCCTGGAAGTCTGGACTTTTTCTCAGTGCATATTGTTTGGATGAGACTGTTTATAATGTTTATGATGGTGATTAGTCAAAATTCTGAAGACAAAAGGTTACCTACACAGTCTTTAAGATAAAATGTTCTTCTGTGAGAGACTGCAGCTGAGACTACATCCTGTGGTATTTCATGACGTCAAGGATAGATATAACTGTTTGTCCAGCTGGCTGTTACACTTTTGCCTGAGCTGAGACCTATGAGTCTCCTGTCTCCTTCGTATCTAGAAAATCTTTGGTCCGCTTGATTGTACTCTATTCTGAATTCTAGAGAATTGCATCAAGACAGATGAAGAAACTCCAACAGCTGAAGTCAGTGTCTCCATTCAGTCAGTCATAGATAGAAACACTCACCCTAACCCTAACTCACAGCAAGAAAAAAGACCTAAAACTTACTGTTGATACGCTCTCCGCCACAGTCATCTTTATCACCATCAAAAAGAACCCATTCCAGATTTCCATTTCCAAAGCTGCAGCATTTGCAACAACCTTATTTTTTCCGACAATACACACACACACACACACACACACACACACACACACACGGTAATCTGAAGGAGTTGATCAAAGAGTTCATGCAATCAGTACTGAAACCACCATCGGACACTGTTTAAAAATGTAACATCCCACTATGTTCATCACCTAAGCAACAAGAACATCAAAGGTAAACCCAGACCAATGATTGCCAAGTTTATATTAAAGATTATCTTTTGGCATTTCTATTTTATTTGATAGTGACAGTAGAGAGACACACAGGAAAGGCAGGAGAGAGAGAGGGGATGACATGTGGCAAAGAGCTCGGCTTGGAATCGATGCCATAGCAAGTGCTTAACCTTGATACGAGGCACACACTCTACCAGGTGAGCCCTGACATTTGCAATGTTAAAGAAGTGCTTTAAAGCACATGCAAAGAAATGAAATGGACCTTGAATGGCTTCATTGATCAATGTCCAAAAGAAATACAGGAAAGAAGAAAACTGCTACTAATATTGAGACAAAAGCAAGAAAAGGTAGGCAACTTCACTGCCCAGCCAAGGCAAGAAAATCATCTTTGGTCTAACCAAACACAGCAAAAACATCACATTATCACCGTATCACAACTCGACATCATACCAAACACAGCATACATTTAAGGAGTGAATTATTACAGTTTGTTGATAAATTTGATTGCACCATGAACAAAAATCATCTTTTGTAGATCGTGAGGGTAGGACTTCAAACTTAATGTCGAGGAGGTGTTACATGTCATTAATAACAAGCAGAGCTTTTCTGTGAACCCTACGACATCCAATTACCTTTGCTGACAACCAACTATTTCCTCAGTCACTTTGATTACCTTGGCTGGATTATTTTTGTTTTCTGTCACTGGATATCCATAACAAATGGAAATACAGTATTAAAAACATGGATGCTCTCTATCAGTCACATCAAACCCATTCTGTCTCCTAATTAAAAACAGTCTCTGACCGGCTGTCTTACATATAAAATAAACTATCTGTGAAACACATTTGGTCATCAGGGTGTATTCACAGATACTTCAAACATTTTAACAGTTTCCACAGTGGAGGTTTGCATTATTCTTTTTTTTCTTTTCTTCCTTTTTCTTCTTTTTCATTTTCTTCTTCTTTTTTTTTTTGCTGTTGTAAAAGCATGAACCCACTTTTTTCGGCAGGTCAGGGATTGCTAGTGTTTTTTGGAATATAGGCTTACTTATAGGTTTCATCTGCTCCTGCTGTCTCCCCTGAGACTCCATCCACATTCCATTCAGTGTCTTCGGTGTACCAGTGTCCAAGCAGAGCCCCAACAGGTGCATCCAATACTGCAGTCTACCATGCCCATTACTCTTATTTAAATCCCTGCACCATCTCTTCCAGACAAAGTGATTGTACAGCAGGAAGCTGTTGTATTTGGTGTAAGAGAAGCAAATGTAGGAGGAAAAAGAAAAATGCCAAAGATGTGTCAAGGATAAATTTTGAATTTGTTCAAAAAAATCACTTTGTTTTTCCATCCACTAAAACTGCTGGTGTGTTTGCTCTGTCTAATACTACCTCAGTTTTGCAACAGGCACTTTATTGGTCGATTACTCAGGCTGAGGGGCCAGTCATATTAAGAGGAGGACTGAAGTGAGCAGTTTTATTTTCATTTCACTCTCATACAGTGGATGTGTTTAACACTGCACTTGCAGAGTACATTGTGTATTAAATATTTTTTGTTTTCTTTTTTCTTTTTTTAAAGTTAGATTTTTCCCCCCTACTATACACCTATACACACAGACCCTCAATACTACAGCCATGTAGACCTACAAACCACAAAGGTTAGAAATGACAGCTTAGACCTTTTTCCTGGGGGGGTAACTGGACATCCTAAATTTTTAAATAAACACTCCTTTTAAAGGATGTCGAGGAAAATCTTGACTCTGATCTCCAGCACTCACCTTCAGCTCATGCCTGCAACCAAATCACAGCGTGATATTTACTATAATACACTGTCTCTTGTGTTCTGTTGCTTAAGTACAGAATATGTCTGGTTTATCTGCAGTATAATCAGTGTAAGGCCAAAGCTGTCTTTTAGAATCAGAATCAACTTTATTGGCTGAGTGTGTTACAAGGAATTTGTAGTTTACAGAAGCTGTTACTACGTGTACATCACACAAACTTACGGCAAACGTAAACCCTTTGGGGAAGTCAGGTCTTAACCTTTTTTACTGAAATATTTTTACAGTCCAGTAGACAAGCACAATCAATACAATTAAAGGTGACAAGCCTTACCTAACACTCTAACAAAGAAAACAACCGAAAGGAAAAAGAATAAATGAGATCTCTGATGAAATGGATTCTTCATCACCAGGATGAATATGAAAGTATCTACTTATACTCTCCCATTATACAGGCTTTTCTCTTTAGGCTTTTCAAGTTCCCCTTTTTTCTTTTTTTTTTTTTTTTTTTTTAAGAAATGTCAAAAGTTGAAGCATTACCCCTTATCTTCCTATAACCGGATGCCTCTATTTCCTCCCTCATCTCAGCATTGCAAAAGATGCACATGTTTCTCAGCACACATCTCTTTATCTATTAACTGACAAACCGAAGGTTATCAGCTCAAAACAACTTTAATTCTTATAACAATACAACCTTCAAAACAGTATTCACACACATAGCTAACAGCCTAAACACTAAAGTAATAATTTGGGTTTTTATATATGGTGGTATTTGTTGGTCCACCAGTATGTCAAAAATGGTGGAAATAGCAGAAAGCAGAAAGTAGTTGTGGTATTTTGGACACCACAGGTCTGATAAGGGTGCTGAAAGTGAAACCAAAACAAATCTCTCAAAAAAAATGTTTCACCTTTGAGTCAAGGATCATAATGATGTTTTTATTTCCACCCTGTATCTACTTCATTCATTTTGGGGCAGTACAAAATCAGCCAAACTTGAAGTACTCGCATATGCCAACAAATTCCTCTATGTGTAAAAATCCAAGCTGTCACTTTAAGTTACATGTTTTTTTGTTTGTTTGTTTGTTTTTTAACTCTTTCCCTGCCATGCTTTTGCATTGTCTACAAAAACTGCTGCTGCATTTGTTAGAATTTGGTGTAACCAGTGATGAGTGTAGATAGCTGTGGAGGATTTGGTATGCTCCATGTTGTTCAACTAAAAGATTAATTTTGGCTTGGAGTGTAAATTTTTTTGGTGGTAAAATATTTTAAATTGAACATGTTAAGTGGCATAATCAGTCAAATTCTGTTCAAATCAAGCCAACTGTCCAGCTACCTGTAGGAATTTTAAATGCCCTGCCAAGTGAGCACAAGGTGTTTTTGAACTAGAGAGTTGGTTTGCACAGTTCCCTGGACGTGATCCTCATTAGCTGCTCTGTGCTCCCCTGGGCTTCCATAGTGTAGAAGCAAATGACACTTGTAGCACATTAACAAACACAAATAAAGCAGATTATGTCAATATAGAACAAGTCTGGGGACATGTGTGTGTGTGCGTGTGTGTGTGCGTGCGCGCGCACCAGCGCACCAGCAGAGACATTTCATTTCCTCAAAATTGGTACCAGGACTTGTTTTTAATATGGACATAATTTGTTTTGTTTGTGTTCTGTGGCATTTCTGTGACTTGGTTAATGCAGCATTACAAATAAACAGTTAACAGTTACCAGGTGGGACAAATGTGTTTGAAATACCATGCTCTAAAACTTTTTTAGGGTGGATGGATTTTTGCTTCACTGTAGACTCTGATATCAACGGCATCTTCTTGAACTGTCGGGGAAATCTTGTCTCCCTCTGCAATAGTTCCCACAAATAGCTGTGCTCATGTAGTTACAGCTGTAGTGCCGTGTGTGGATGTATGTGTTTTGTCTTTCCTTTCCCTCTGTCTCTCTGGGTGTGTCTCTCCTCCTAGCTGGCCAAAGTGACTGATTAGTCACATCTGCAGCCACTCAGCCCACAATGCTTGTGTATAAAGACCTGGAGCAGACTGTAGACAATGCCCAGTTGGCCACTTTACGGTTTGTTGTAGAGTCTGTGATGCTTAAGTTTATTTATTTAACTCTTGAGTTGTTGTGTACTGGGATCACTAAATCTGACTCCCTGTTAAAAGGGAGGGTGTACTTATGGCTTTTTTAGCTGTTTAAATTAATCCTGTGGTTTGTTCTTTGTTTGCCTGTTAAGTTTTTTTTTTCACACATCACTTTTCCTGTCTTCATTTTTCCCCTGGGTTAAACTTTGGATTGTTATTACTCATCCCATGGATATTTCTTGGACAGAAAATATTTGGGGGCTCATCCGGGATTAGAAAAAAAGAGACTGGGGAAACTGCTTTATTGTTTAGGCAAGTGTTTCACTGTGCTAATTTTTCTGGTTCCAAAATCCAACGGTACCACAGTCTTCTACACAGATTTTCACAAGATAAATACCGTAACTGCCTGCAATTCCTCTACCTAATATAGGAGACTGTGTTGACAATATTGGTACAGGTGTCTTTATCATTATGTTAGATGTACTTGTCATGGCCCAAGTGGACGGGCGGCATGACGGAAATTTTACTCTTTATAGTTCTTGGGACTGGGTGGAGAAGCAGCACACGGCAACCCAAGACACGGACACAGGCTGAGGATACAATAATTTATTACAGAGTCATGTAAAATACAAGGTTCACTTACACAGTTCCAGTAGGCCTGGTAAACCAATAAACAAATAAAAGGAAATAAAAAGAATAAAAAGTGAAAGGGCTGGGCTCAGAAGCTCCCTTAAAATTGCCTGTAACAGTCATTAAATAGTGGGCCTTGGGAGAATAGAGTCACAGTTCGGGAGATATTGTGGCTGGCCTGCTCGGGTCCCCCAGTGCGCTGGCTCGCTATATCCGCTGCAACTTGTCACAGACCTCCCCAGCCTCTTTCCTCCGGGCGTCTCCCTCTGAGCTGAGCGCCTGCACTGCCCCCTTCTGGTGTGTTGCAGGTCCGTCTAAATTTCCGTGTTGAATCCGAAGTCACTCCTCTCGCCTCTGTGAGTGGTCTCCCCTGTTTGAGGTCTCGAGCCTGGTTGGTAGTATCTGTCAAAATAAAGACTCAACCAGGTGCAGGCATTTAGGCTGACTGTCAGCGGCTGGAAGTCAAGCTTAAAACAAAACATAATCACTCCACTTCAAACGAAAAGCACAAATTAAATACAGCCAAAAGCATACAATAAACCCAAATATAAAGTAGTGAGACCAAATTACACTCATTAAAACAAAACTGAAAGCATGCAAAATAAACACAAAATATACCTCTCATGCAAACCCAAACCCAACACTTCCACCGGATGACATACGCAAAGGACACTGGCAAGTTCCTGTAACATCTAGAACATACGATATTTCTCTGATAACTAATAACTTTACCAAGGAACAAGAGCTCCTGCATGATTTCTGCCTCAACCACAAGAGCTCAGAAGCCTTTATGCAGCACCTGCCCCCTGAGAGGGGACACCACATCGCTGACTGTACTGGCTGGCACATACAGTGTGGTGTAGCAGGCCTTTCAAGTTCCCATAGCCACTGTCTGCAGGTCCACAAGGGACTGAGGGAGATAACTACTCTCTGGCATGGAGTAATTAAACTGCCTGCTGCTCCAGAACTGGAGGAGATTGGGAAGTACTTCCAACGGTTTGACAATAGCCCTATCTTTTTGATAGGTGTAGGGTGCAATGCAAGAATTTAAACCCCTTCCAGATCCAGCAGTCAGCACTATGTCAAACATAAGCTCTTCCCATCCATTCAACTGCAAGCACTATGTTATGGGAAGGGCCTGTTCCTCAATATCTTCATGGAATATCCTGGGCCTGCATGAAATTCGAGTCCTGATGAACAGCTGCATATAGAAAGAAGCAGCATACCCCCATCCGAGGTATTTCATTGTTGGATGGTGGCTACCACTGCATTGAGCCAACCCATCACCATCATCACTCAGCATCAGCAGCCAGTGCAAGGTATAGCACAGAGCCACTTCAACCAAAGCCAGCAACATAATAGAGAGGGCCTTTGGTAAGATGACGGTGCGGGGTTTTTTTTCATGTACAACACATTTTCTGACCTTTTCAAGTCTAGCTGGGTTGATATTGGCTACACTTGTACAGAACAGCATTTTCCAATTATACAGGGTTCCATCACAGTGTATGTGGTTCATTTTCCCCCCAGTATTTTATATTGATTTTATTCTATTGATCCATTTGGCCTCTGTGTGATGGCTTTCTTGCTCACAAGCAAAAGTGCCTTATAGAGAGATTCATCCTGGGCCATGAGTTTGTCCAGAATTTTGCCCAGGCACAATGTGACAGAGCAACCAACCACTATTTCAAACATGTGCATAATTTCTTTAGCAATCTCTTGTCAATATGAATGAATTAGAGGGCCCAAATGTATGAAAATGGTCTGCCATTGATTTACCATATTGCCTCTAAAATTATCCTGTCCTTCAAAACCATGTTGCATAAATTTCAATTTTGGATTCGAACAAAATATCATTGTTCTTCCAACACAATTCTCTTGAGTTGGCAGTCATAGCCTGAATTTTTCAAATATTATACCAGTCCTTCTAAATTATCCCCAGGCTTGATTTTCTCTCCCTTTTCTGTTTGACCTGGGCAGTAGTGTCATTTTTGGGGTTTTGTAATCCATTATATTCTTGTGATATGAGGTGTTTATTGTCTTTAGTCTTATATGCATCATTGACTATACTGATCAAATCAGGATCATTGTCTTCTATTTTTCCTTACTAAAATACTCTCTGACCTGGAAATATGTGATATTTTTCCAAGGCTGTAAGCATTTGTAAGAATTTGTAAAGAATGCCAAGCCATTACCACTTGCTATAGTATAGCAAGCTTTTGAACCATTATGTCCCCATTACCTAAATCGCATGTTAGAGTGGTTAACAATTAACTGACAGTTTTTATGAGGTTTTGAGACACAGGCGAGAAGAGATGAGACAGGGAGATATGGTTTGCTTTTTATGAATTATTCACAGTTGTGAGGAAAAGACAGCTGCATGCGCGCTCTAGACGACAGTTTCTGGAGCACTGGGCGATAGTCATTTAGGTATGTTACAGAGGACTTCTTTGGCATGGGTATTATTGTGGCAGATTTGAGGCATTTTCGGGACAACAGCCTGGTGTAGAGATGTGTTAAAGATGTCTGTGAGGACATCTTTCAGCTGCTCCGCACAGTCTCTGAGTACCCGCTCAGGTATGTGGTCCGGTCCTGCAGCCTTGCGGGGGTTAATCTGGGACAGAACTCTCCTCACACTGGTTGGGTTGAGACACAGAGTCTATTCATCAGGCTGTGGTGTGGCTTTCAGGGCAGGTGTGTTGTTCATGGCCTCAAACCATGCGTAGAAGTCATTCAGTTGGTTGGGGAGGGAGAGGTCACTGTCACAGACTTGTGGAGGGGCTTTAAAATCCGTGATAGATTGGATTCCTTGCCACAGGTGCCTGGTGTCTCTGATGTCAGTGAAGTTGTTATTGATCCTCCTGGAGTACTGTCGTTTTGCTCTCTTGATTCCCTGAGTCAGATTGTTCCTTGCAGTTTTCAGAGCTGCCTTGTCACCTGCTCTGAAGGCTGCGTCCCGGGTCTTCAGCAGAGTGCGAACCTCCCCCGTCATCCATGGTTTCTGGTTACAGTCTCAGTATATTCCTTTAGATCTGTGTGGTGGTTGTTTGTTGCAGCCTCTCTGAAGATGTTCCAGTCTGTGGTTTCCATGCAGTCCTGTAGTGCTGAAGTGCTCCCCTCTGGCCACACTCTGATATGTTTCATGACATGACATAGATACAGAGACCGCCTCCTTGGGTTTTAGGACCTCTGTAGTCTCAGGGAGTCCATTCGCCAGTAGGACTGATCATACAGCCGGTCGATGGGGGCTAGCTTTTAGCTTAGCATGGCTACTTCTGCGCTTGCCACGCTTCTGTGCTTGCTCGCACCGCTTGCGTCCCTTCCTAAGGCTTATCTGACAATCAGTACATGTTATGTTACACCAATGCCATCTTATATTTTCTGTTTGCTGGTGTTATTACAGCTTTCAAATGAACTGTTTTGGTTGTTTTTGGAAGAGTGCAATTTTTCGTCTGCTGAGATGCTGTTCCTGGTGTTGTAAGGTGTGTGCGGAAATAGCTGTCCTCCATCCTCATAAAAAACACCTGTGGTGCATGCATAAGCACATACATGTGCACATCCATAAATGTGCAGTGCATTTGAAGGTCCCAGTTTTGGGGAGTTTCAAAATATGGCCACCATAACTGACATTAATTAAGGTTCCATTACATTTAGGTTTAGCAGAACCTTTCCAGTGACCCAGAATGCACAAGAGCAGGACCCTGGCTCTGTCCCAGATAAATGGAAAAAAACAAAAAACAAAACTCAATTAATGTCATTGGCAACACCTGTTTGTGCTGTTAGTTCATGTCAGAATAGAGCAGGTGGCATGCGGTCCAGAAAAAAAAGAATGAGGTGATTTCTTGCAATTTGGCATATACCCATATATTCAAAGACTTGAAGACTGAAAGTTTTAAAACATTTTGTCAGTTTTAGCAGCTCAGCTTGCTGCCCTGAGAATCCCACAGCTCTTGTAAACCTGTAGTAACTTGTAAGACACTAATGTGACTACAAATGATGCCTTGCTAGTTAGCCAGAAAGCTAAACCAGCACACAGAGGCTAACTTTGGCTGCTGTTACAAGCCAGCTATCTATACGCATTTCAGTGAGCAACTAATGGCATTTAATTTTCACAAGTTAGAAGTTGGGACTGATGTGAGACTAACCTCTTCAACAGCTAAAGTTACACATTGAGGCCGCTGGCTGCTCTCCTGCTGAATGTGACTTCCTCTTGTTTGCATGTGGCAGTGTTTAGATTGTGCAGCTGGAAGAAGACACTAACATAAGGGGGTGGGGCTGGGGGGGTGGTCACCTGCAAATGGCATTGCAGATGACCACAAAGAACAGGAGCTCCATCTTGTGACAGTTTGGATTTGTGTTCACTTTTATTTTATTTTTTTTTAATTTTTAGGTTCCGGGCAGCCTAAGCTGCCAGGACACTATTGTATTTCCAGGAATTCTTTCTTTCTTCTTTCTTTCTCTTTTTCTTCTTCCAAGGAAATCATACTTCCTAT
The DNA here is from genome assembly GCA_900302555.1 of Myripristis jacobus. Lineage (NCBI taxonomy): Eukaryota > Metazoa > Chordata > Actinopteri > Holocentriformes > Holocentridae > Myripristis > Myripristis jacobus. The sequence continues at coordinate 18,104 of OMLB01054446.1, forward strand.
GGATGAAAACTCACCAAACTTTGCACAAAGATCCAGTCCCATGCCAGATTACCTCAGCTGCAACTCAAGCCAATTGTCCTGATGGTGGCACTACAGCTTTACAGCTCTAAAGTTCAAAACTTTTGAAACTTTTGTTCATTTAAACTCATTAAAAATTAAAGTTAAAGTTCATCACTCTGTTTTTTTCAAGAACTGCAAAACTTCTTAAACCTATCTCCTCCCACAATTTTTGCTCAATTGACACCAAACTTGCTACAGAGCATCTTCAGACTGTCGTACACAAACGTTGTTTCTCAGATTTTTGATTTAGCAAAAATTGAGCCTACAGTGCATCAAAATGTTTGACTGTAAACGGTACTGTAAACATACACTTTCAAATTTTTGGTAAATAAATCTTCAACGTTCATGAAAAAAATGGACAAAATTTTGGAGTCAGGGTAGATGATGTGTGGTAAATTTCCGAAATTGTATCTCAAAAACTTAATTTTTGACAGCATTTTGAATTTTGCTCTCATGTGAACAATTGGAATCAATGCAAGAATGGCATTTTTAAACATCAGTTTAACATCAGTAAGTTTCAGTTTTTCACTTATGGAGCAAATCAATCATTTTAAAAACAAATTATCAGCATCTCCATGCTGTCTAGATGCAATATGTGTATTTTCAGATTTTTGTCCTTATAACTGATTTTTTGACAGCTTTTTAAAATCTGCCTTTCCATGCATGGCTGGCTGCTGTCCTGCACGTCAGTGATTGGCTTAGTCCATTTGTGAAGCTACATGTGGAGTTTTAGCTCAGTGAGATAGAGGCCAGTCCGCGGTGTCAAAGATTGTGAGTTCAAGCCTCAGCTTGTGCAACATTCCCATGTGTGAAAACTCACCAAACTTTGCATAAAGATCCAGTCCCATGCTGGATCATCACTGTCAGATTTTTGTCTTGATGACTGATTTTTTTTACAGTGGTTTGAAATCTGCCTTTCCATGCATAGGCAGCTGCTATCATGTGACTGGCTTAGTCAATTTGTGAAGCCTCACATGAATTGACATTTGCCAATTAGCTCAGTGAGATAAAGCCTTGTCCTTCATGCCAGAAACTGAGTTCAAGCCTCAGCTAATGCAAAATGCACATAAGAACAATACCTTTCTTTTCATCTTCCTTTTCTCTACTTGTTGCTCAGAATTGCCTAAAATTGCTTGGCCCCAACCATTGCTGTGCAGCAGCTATAATGTTTATTGTATTTTAGTGTGCTGTGTTCATTTTGTCCCTATTGTTCGTCCATAGTCTTGTCAGCTTGTTTGTCCTCACACCTGCCCTGCATTGTCTCATTAGCCCCGCCCCCGTGTTGCATGTCTTTGTTGTGTTTCGGCGAATCATCTGTCCCCTCCAGGCCTGTGCGCTGCCCCTTTCTTACCAGGTGTGTCAGTCAGTTCAGTTTGTATTTAAGTTCATATTCTTCTGCTTGTTGTTTAGAATTGCCTAAAAATGCCCATCGCTGGGTCGGGTCCGGGCCCCCATTTTGTTAGGGGTGCCAGCCAGGGGCCACATGCATAAAACTGTGTGTAGACTCATGACGTAAACTGTGTGTATGTACAAAGTCAGAAATATGCACACCCATTCATTTCATCAGATTTATAAAGCCATGCGCACACAAGCCTCTGGTTTATAAATCTTTGTGCAATTGCTGGCATGTGCATGAGCCTAATGTCCTCTCCTATAATCAGTCATAAATGGAGACTGACACGCCCCTAATTAGCTAATTTCCATATAAATACCTGTTGCTGCTTATTCATTTTTTCAGACACGGCAACTGAAAGGACAGCAAGGTCCCTTAACAGCACCAAAGCCACCATCACTGTCATTATGCATGACTAAGACTGTTTTTAGCTCGTCATAATGACTATTAACTGATCACACATGTGCTTCCAAATCAATCCACCCATCAATCACATCTAGATTTTATATATAACAGTGCTACAGACATATTCTCACTCATAAACATAATAATATTTTAAAAAAGTAAATGGGCTTGTACAAAATCATACACACAATAAAACTGGATGTAAAAGACACTTAGAATATTGAAATAGTAAAGTTATGATAATAATGTCGCATAAATTCCCACTTTCATGTTATTTTCTACCACTTCTCCACCAGCCTGCAGCCAGATCTCTGTGTATGCCTGGTGTGAAGTCTGCGGGAAGGAGCGCACACTCTTTTTTATGAATACCGATTTCTGTGTAGAAAATATTTCTGTGCGTATGTGGCATTTAAAATCTGACCCTAGGTCTTTCTCCTGCCACATAAGATCGGTCAGTCGGGCTTTTATTATTAGTTTAGTTTTAAATGTTTCAAGTCAAACCTCACAGAGGATGCACACTAATCAATATGTACACCCCACACACTGAATGACTATTTCGACCCACAATAAAACAAGCATAAAATCTTTTTGCCAAAACAATTTATTCATGTATTTGTTCCAAATTCCACAAAAAAAACCTCAATATCCCACTCCAGGTTTTCTTTCACACCTTCTTTTTAGTCCAAGTAGACTTAACCAAAGAAACAATGAAATTAAGTTTAGTTCAGCTCAAAGATGAATATGCTCAACACCAACCAAAACAAACAAGCAAAGTGAAAATACAGTTTCATTGTTAGTAAGTCAGTCCTGTCCAATTTCTGAGGATCCAGTCCAGGTTTTTGCCTCTGGGTTGTGGGTGAATGCCCAGCTTCTGTGAAACAGCTGAGCAGAGTGAATATGGTGTGATCTGGGGGAATGCAGGTTATTGTAGATAGCAGGACGGTGGATTAATTGACTGATTCAGTGGCGGTGGATGAATACCGGGTGGCGGGAGATTTAATGACCTCACTGTGTTGCAATCGTGCCATTGAGCGTTCATTCCGGCCAACTCTTCCTACTGCTCTCCCACTCTGCTGCTCACCACCTTTCCTCAAAAAACTGACAGAAAATGCTATGAAATTCAACTGAGGTGCACACCAGGCACGAATCAGTGAGTAGATGGGTGTTTCCAGGGTTTATACAAGTGGTGATGTAATCTGGCAATGTTATCGAGGTTGTCACCCTCCTTCCCCCCAGAGAGAAGCCTGAACTTAGGAAGGAATCCAGGAAAATCTTCCTTGTTGTTTTCTTCTTCAAAAGATTTTGAGGATTCACCGACACTATTTTCTGTCCATCTCCCCAGCTGTAGAATAGCATGGCTTGGGTTAGGCTACATTAACAACACTTAGGTCTTCTCCACTGTTTTCCAGGGCCATCTCAAGGCTTAGAGGATTGACTTTCCTGGTGACCCCATATGGACATTTCCACCTTTGTGCAAGTTTGGCCTAAAAGGATCTGTCAGCCCTAGAACTGTTGCAGGGTTCTATTTCAAACTCCTCAGAAAAAAATGGGAAAATGTAGGCGTAGTTGGAGAATATGATGGTCTTCCCAAGGTGCAAACAATGAGACTATTTACAAATCGTGCAAAAATGGATAACAAAACAAAATACTCTATGTACATGGTTTCAAGAATGCTACAGAGTATGGGGTGCCGAATGTAAAAATTCAGTCACCATTTTATAGACGACATATTTCGAACATTTAGTTCACTTTCCTCACATTTAGTTCATTTTTCTTTCATTTGAGACAAAATTCATGTAAAACAGCATGTTCTATAATTGTTAAAAAATGTGTACACATGAAAAATAAATATAAATGTAAATGTTAAATATAAATATAAATGTAAATATAAACGTAAATGTTGAATCTAAATGTAAATGTTAAATCTAAACGTAAATGTTAAATCTAAACGTAAATGTTAAATCTAAATGTAATTGTTAAATCTAAATGTAAATGTTAAATATATATGTAAATGTTAAATATAAACG
>OMLB01054448.1:0-10874 GCA_900302555.1 Myripristis jacobus
TGTTTTGATCATTCAGTCTTGAAGGAAGAGGGGACCTTGAAACGGCTCAACCTCCTTGGTCCATAATTGGTTTTATAGAACTGGCGAGCGTCCAAAGTGTTTACACGGACGTTGATTGACGCTTCGGCGCAGCCAATCAGCGAGGCCGCTCTCCAGCGCACGGGGTTGGGTGTTGGTGGACGAGGTGGGCGGGGCTTGTAAAACAATGCTGTGTTTCATTGCTGAGGAGTTTACGGACGCGTCAGGGGTTTTCTCTCCCCCCAGTTATCCCCCAGTTTACCTCCGGACGAGCCTGTAATGGATTACTCCAGTTCTCCCAGCAACCCGTACGGATTTTGAGAATCCTTTGCATTTTTTTCCCTGCTCAAAATTTCTCATTCAAGTAAGAGGTCGACATTTTTTTCTTACCGTCTCTTTTTTCTGCTTAAGTGACACTGTGCTCGGTATATTTTAAATTATGAAGCCATTAAATATGGCTTGTTAAAATAAGAGAAAAGGGCGCGGAGGTTAATGCATATGTGTTTTTAGGATCATTTGTTTTGGGACTGTCGGCGATATAAAAAAACATACTTTCGGGACATTTCCTCTGAGAAAGTTTTGTATGTGTCGTTAATGGAACCGTGAAAAGTTTGAAACGTGGCTGATATGCTGCTTCTCCGCTTCTGCACCGCACGGAACTCAGGCGAGAAAGCATGAATATTACACCAAAACGATTTTAAGGCGCTCGCAGAAAAGTAACGTCTGGTGTGTTTTTAAAAAAAGGCTTTATTGTGATTTCTAAATGAGCCATTCGTCAGATCCCGCCCGCCTGCGTATCACGAGTCATGGCTGTGATGTGTTTGTAGCCTTTGAAGGTTAATTCGACTTTCGCCCTTTTTAGCTGAAATTCACATGATGATACAGTGTTTGAGTTTGTTTTTATTTTGCTCCGTGTTCAAAATAAATACCCCCCAAACCCTTTCAGGGTGGATTCTGTATCCCAACTCGATTTTTAGCTCCTTAACTTTGACGGGATTAAAGTCGAATATGCCTCTCGCCGTCGCGCTTAAAGTAACTTTCTCGTATTTTTGTGTTTTGTAACACTACAAATGTCGGCTGAGAGAATTCCGTCTTACCTCCTGTCCTCCTAAAATGATTAAAATCGACCTTTTACGCGTTCAAGACAACGCATTAGTCGCTCGGGTGGATAAACACTGATTAAACGGAATTATCCGGCGATTTATGTTGTAAATACACACAGTTACATCTTAATACTAATCTTAACTTAGGTCTAAATGCTAAACCGTGAATATTACGGGTAGCAGAGCCTTTTTAGCTTTTTTAAAAAAGCGGAATGAAGTGTTTACGGGTTGGGTTTTGATTTCTCTCTCCATGGGCAGCACCCATGTCCATTTGCGAAGTAGGCAAGACTACATTCTCATCTGTGGGCAACAGCACACCACTAACCCCGCTGATTAATGATGCAGCCTTTTGCAACCTTATTTATTTTTAACCTGTTTGAAATTTATATTTGATGGGCCCTGGGGTATTTATGATGTATAGGTTTACACAAGGAGTCGGCACATAGCCTACATCGCTGGTTTACGGGTTCAGGAAAACAGCTGGGTAATCGGAAAACATAGAATAGGGTATTAAAATTTGACGATAAGTCTTTCCACTGGAGTGGATTGTGCTGGCCGGGTAGCGCTGCAAGCGGCCGGCCCTAATGGTTGTGTTGCCCGGAGAAGCGAAGCCCCGGAGCGGCTGCTCGCTCGGTATGCGGTGGGGGGTGGAGTGCTGATGCTAGTCCGCTTAAACAGTAGATAATAGTATTGTAGATTTAACTTAAAGCTACTTCGGGACCTGCAGATAGGTACACCTGGAGCGGTTTATGTGGTAATAATTTGCGACCAGCAAATATTCTGCGTTCATAGTTTTTGAAGTGGTTTTCCAAACTGCGTCATTGCTCGTACGGGCCGCCCGTGCGCTGGAAAGAGGAGAAATCCTAAAACTATTAGTTAACAGCAATTTAGCTCCATTTTCTGCACAGATTGTGTGTCAAGCGATTTTTCCTTTTGTATTTTATAGGTCAGCAGGATGGCTGAGAAGGACCCAGAATCGCCTGGAAAATTAAAGACATTATTATAGCCAGTATTGGCTTTTTCGGAATATCCGAACGGACAATTTCTTTTCCCAACTCCCCCCGCTGTGGATAATGGATGGCCGAGATTTTGGACCTCCTCGATCCGTCCACGTACCACCTCCGTTGTTGGCGGGGCTCGCAATGGAGTCTCACCGACTCGGAGCAGCAGCAGCAGCCGGGAGGATCCCTCCCTCGCCCGGCCACTTGGGCGCGAGTCATCCGCCGCCACTCCACTCTGGAAAATTCCTGCCATCGGCCATTAACCTACATCCACATCATAGTAAGTAACGTTGCATAATGTTACTGTCCAGGAACCACTACCCTTGAGCTGTAACTTGAAATAACGCTGCGCAAAATTGCGCACGGTCTATCCCTGCTTGAAGTAGCCTATGCGGTCATCGCCTCAATGTCGCTACGGTGTTCATTGGGAAATGGCAGATGTAGATTCGTGGAGAGGAGTGGCTGTTATAAAGCTGTGACAAGTCAAAGATGTGAAAATATAGTAGCACTTCTGTGATTCCTCTGCCCTTCTAGTGGGCAGTACAGCCGCAGAAATTACTTGTAACGCTCACACACACAGTGTAAGGCTGTGGTGTGGGTGTTGCAGCAGTGTCACTGTGCAGGTCAGGGTGAATTGGTCTTGGATTGCATGTGGACCATTACACTGCCAGTGCTGTGAAAGCAGAGCTGTGTGTGTGTGTGTGTGTGTGTGTGTGTGTGTGTGTGTGTGTGTGTGTGTGTGTGTGTGTTTTCGAGAGACTGGAAAGAGCTGCAAGCAGGTGTCATAAAGTTCTGACCTTATAGGGAAGACATACCACTCTTTAACTGTTGGGGAAGTGGTTCTGCTCTGTATGTGTTAGAGAGTATGTACTGTATGCATGTGTGTGTGTGTGTGTGTGTGAGAGAGAGAGAGAGAGAGAGAGAGAGAGAGAGAGAGCATGGCAAATGGCTGAGGCTGTTAAGTCACCTCTATTTGGAGTAAAAGCCGCCCTTCTGGAACATTTGGCAGATGGCTGATCCTGCTTTTCCTGCATTTGTACCATTCTGTTGGATACCCCCATTGCTTCCTCAAGTGCAGTGGAAAACCTCTGTGTGTGTGTGTGAGTGTGCGCACGCGTGTGTGCATGTTGAGAGTACGTGTTTCTGTAAATGGATGCATGAGTGTGTGTCTAAATGAGCAAGCCTGCAAGTGTGCATTTAAGCTCATGGTGGTGCATGATTTGATCTGGTAGGTTGATAAAGAGAGGGTGCAGTGTTAACTCGACCAAGGCTACCTTCTTGTGTGTGTGTTTTCCTGTACTCCCGTTGACTAGCCAGTACATCACATCTATATGCCATTCCCTGTTGGGTCGTTATCGATTTCCTAATTGTTTCCATGCACAGTGCACAGTGATGGCCTGTTCCTGCTATTAGTAATGGGAGCCTTGAAATAACATTACACAAAAAAGCCAACATTTCATGTTTGCATTCAGCTCTGTGGTCAGACCAAGGAAATGTCGGAGCACTGTTGTCTATGTTTAGGCTGCGTCTTGGAAAGTTAGGTCTGCTATATCTTTTAGAAAATGGAAAGTTTGACAGATGCTCTTGTTGAGCTGCTCGCATCCCCTCACAGAAGCGTAGCAGCAGTCACAGCCACAGTTGCAGTTGCTCTGGTTTCTTTTCAGAGGTGTATCCCGGAGTGACTAATACTCCAATTTAGCTGTGTTCCCTGTCCTTATTGTTGAAGCGTGGGTTCAATGCAGCACTTGTCATTTGGAGCAAAAGGTGCTAGAGGTCTAGTGAAGTGAGGAAATGCTAGCAGGGCATGGCTGTGATGAAGCGCTAATTTGACACGCTGGCAAAGCCCACACACTCTACTCACAGGCACATGAAAAGCTGTCAGAGATGAAATCAACTCACAGCAAGGACTGTTAGAATGATTGACGTGCTTGTGTGTGTCGTGGAAAAACTACATTCTCCGAGGGAGGTTTATTGCAGGTGATCTGTTGCTGAGCTGATTCTTTGCAGCTGCAGACTAATATGGAGCCCTTTTTGGGGGCAAAATTGTTAGATTGGTGGATTCAGTATAAACTGTGCAAATGCCATTTGTGGGTTAAGTGTGTCTTTGTGCCTGTGCAACAGCATTTTATATCTGCATCAGTCGGGATGATATTTCTCCATTTCCCCTCCCGTGGCTCTGAAACGAGCTGAAAACTGCTTGCGGTGTGTGTGTGCGCACACTTGTGTGCATGCATGTGTGGAACAAGTTGACGTGTAGCCAGGGGGTTTGGGAAGCAGAGTTGACCCAACCACTGTTCCAGCCCAGATTGGCAGTTTAAGCACTCCTTTAAAGCTGGATACATTTTATTCTGCCCACACAGTGACCTTCTCACTCTCTGACTCTCATCTCCCCTACACACACTCATACCCTCCACCCACTAAAACACACCACTGTACGATACAGGTCATTTAGCTTTATGGCGCACTTTGATATCAAATCCCCACACATTACATTAACCAACTGGATTAGGATCTGAGTCCCATGCTCGTAATAACAGTATACAGCCCTATTACATGATACTTACAAAGTAATTGCGAATGCTCATAATGTTCCAATTTAATCGTAATAAACAGCACGCATCAAGAGCGGAAGGATCCAGTGTGTAATTTGAAGACTCAAGGTTACAGTGCTCCTGTTTGTGTTTACATTTGTTTCCTTGAATTCAAGACATTTTTTTGTGCGCTGTTGTTTTTGGCTGAGCTGTTGATAACAGGGTTGACTGTTCAGAGCTGCCAACACACCCTTATTTCCCAGGAGCCTCCCATATTTATTTATTTATTTGTTTTTAGTTCAGTTTTAATAGAGTTTGAACCCGACTTAATGGAATAGAAAATCTCCCTTATTTCCACAACTTGCTGTCGGCAGCAGCCATGTGCATGTGGCAGCAAAGCATTTGCCTAAATGTATTGCAAAGCAGCAAGTAGTTTGTTGACATTTGTAGCGCTTGTACACACTGCAACCCGTATTTTGACTTACAGTTTGATCCATAACGTGCAAAGTCTGGTCTCATTTCCTGCACTTTTTTTTTTTTTTTTTTTTACAAAATGTGTCATCCCAAACACATCCCTGCTACCTTCCAACACCTACTCCTATTTATTCATAAAGGTCACACCCAAACAGTGTAAAGGCCCAATCACTGTTTACAGCTGTAAAATGGCTGTAAATGGTCCTCAGTCTACTGGAGGTCTGCCGGAGCCTCCTTCACCAGATTGAGGCCATCTGTCCTCTTCCCTGCTCTTCCCTCCCTCTTACATCAGAGAACAGGAGAGGTAGGAGCCGCTGAAGTGGAACTGGGCTGAAGAGAGGAGGCCAGACAGGATGTGTGGTCCATCCAATAGCTGATATAAGACCAGTGGCCTCTGTGTGTGCCACCTTCAACTCACTAGCCTCCTGTGTATGACTTGATTTCCAAAAATTTCACTTGAGGGCGAGCTTATTTTACTGTCAAGGGCGTGCTGCAACAATTAAGGTTGATACGAGGGTGATAAATACAGATGACAGCTTCTTTGTCCTTGATCCCTATACAGGTCAGTCAGTATTCAAGATGTTCCCAATTTGATCTGTATGACACAGCTACACACTACGAATTCATAGAAGTGAGTACAACCAGCCCAGTATTAAACAGCTGCTGTGCTTCAAGGAAACATCATACATTATGGCTCTTTCCTTTAATGGTCTTTATTGAATACCATTACAGACATAAATAAGCTATTAAAATATTAACTCCCGTTGTTGTGAGAGGCTCTGTTTTTACTGCCTTTAGAAATGCTTTGTTGCAGGCATCGCACATCGCTGTTTGGGCTGATTTCAGTTTGCAAAGTGAAATAAGTCCACATTGCCAGCAATTCAGTGTCTCCGTCATGTCCTATACTGCTGCAAATTGTGGAAAGTGACAAAATTATAATGATCAGAATTAGACTGTGAATTTTGTAGCTGATCCCGATCACTTAAAAATGCTTTAATTGGGCTGATACTGATCTTTGATATCGATTCAGGACATCCGTAGCGCTTAAGTGTTAATACAGCATTTTTGGTAGTAGGCCAACATTGCTATAGTGTCTCTGCCTCTGCACTGCAATTCCCAGAAGTCACCTGCCAATCCACCAGTGGCCAGTGCCGTGGCATCTGTCTAACAACATTCGGCTATTGCTGCTCATGCCTCCCATCCAGTTCCATCCTCTTTTTTTTTTTTTTTGAATCTGATCTAGCCACTGTTGCGGCAGCAAGGCATGTAAAATGCATCACTTCCTGCACACCTGAGGGTTTTTACTTGCTTTCTAGAGAAGCAAGTGTAAAAAGTTTCATGAACTGGGCGACTCACTTTAAGTGGCGATTGTCACAGGTTATTACTTCAAGAGTCGACTTGCAAGTTTAGGAGTGCCGCTGAATGGATGCATGTTCAAGGAGACCAAATCATTTTTTGGGTGGTGTCCCTCCTCTGTGAGAATGAAGGATGACACGTCTGGACCAGCAACTTTCTCTACTCTTTTGTCTCTTGCACACACACACACACACACACACACACACACACACACAGAGGCCTTTTGTCAGTCTGATGTGTGAACTTGCAGGAATCTAAACACATTTTCATGTTCACATTGCTGCGGAGGAAGCGGGGAGTGTGACACAGAAGCGAATGTAGGTGTTTTATTAGTGGGAGGAGAGAAGAGAGGTCAATAGATGGATGTGTTCTGGTGGAGAGATGAAAACAGAGAAAGACAAATGCAAAGAGAGCGAGAGACAGAGGGAGAGAAAACGAGAACGGTCCCTGAAGTGGAAAGCACTGTTTGCTCTTTGCAGGGCGAGAGTTTAGGTTGGTGTATACGAGAGAGAGAGAGAGAGTGTGTGTGTGTGTGTGTGTGAGTGAGTGAGTAAGTGTGCAGATGAGAGGGCCGAGGTCTTGTGTATGGGAATGAGAGCATGTGATTGTGCTTAGTGCAGTTAGAGCTGGGGTTTCCCCCTGGGACTGTCTGCAGAGAGAAAGGAAGAGATTTGTCCTGACCACAACACGTTTATACACGGCTAGATAAATGTGGTAGCCCTTCAAGTGTTCTCTCTCTCTCTCTCTCACACACACACACACACACACACACACACAGAGGCATAAAGACATAATCCATGCAGCGTGGAGGGCAGGGCAGCATCGTTTTGGCCCATGCCACTTTGTCTTCCATGCTACTTGGTGATCGTGTCTGTTTACGGTCAAATTAATGTGGTGAGTGTGTGTTTATATCTATTCAAGACACGAAACCGTACTTACGCGTGTGTGTTTTAGGAGATATGACGCGGACACGTAGCCTCTCAGATTAATTGGATCCTTCAGGAGAGAAAACAGGCTCCTTAAGAGAAAGCACAAGGCCCCGCTGCCCTGCCACAATAAACCTGTCACAGGCAGACAAACGACACACACACATAAATGACGCACACATACACACACACACAACTGTCAAACATAAGAGGGATAGGCCTGTGTGTTTGTGCGTGTGCGTGCGTGTGTGTGTGTGTGTGTGTGTGTGAGAGAGAACGAGCGTGCCGTGGCATGTTGAAATACCCAAAGCATTAGCTAACTCGCTCGCTGTGCCAGAACCCTCCCTTCAACTCAAACAACAGCCTCCAACACACAAAGGTCACACACTGGCTTGTGTCAGTCTGTTTGTGCGGATGATCGCATCCGTGCACGTTTGATTACATAAGGTGTTAAGTTAGGAAGGTTGTTCCGGGGACATTCATACCTTTTTTATAAGAACAATAATCGCAGCGGGAAGTGATATTAAACAGGGCGTGGAGATGCACACAGGCAGGAATGACACAGGATAAATTTCCGTTCAAACTCAGAACTCGTTGACTGTGTTTTTGTTTGTTTGAGCCACAAAGATGAACCTCACATCAGGCTGGTAACATCTGATGTTTTTTTAACAGTTCATACAAAAAAAAACTTGTCCTCTCAGATAGTTTCTGTGTGATTTTGTGAAGTTTCCAGTCTCTTTTCACCCAGTGGGTATTGGATGGGTATTGTTTTGTTGAGCTCAAAATGATTAAAAATTAATATGTTAAAAAATGAACAGTAACAGCCCTGTCCAGAAACAATGACATGGGTATCCAACATAATGCACAGAACAAAGGACAAAGAGTTTCCCCGGGAACTATTTCCTGTCGAAGAACACAGTTAAACTCTGTCTATTCATCTCAAATTGGTACTTCTTTGGGACAGATGGACACAGATTGCTGGTGTTCTGTAGAAGGAAGTAGTTCCCAACAAAACTCTTCAGGGCTGTGGATTATGTTTTTGGAAAGAGCGGTTGCTGTTTAGGTTTTCACATTAACATTTTGACAGTGAGAGCTTCCTTAATGAGTCCCTAGCCCCATTTTGTTGGGATGAAGTTAGACTGGAAACCCTGCCAGATCTGAAAGGACAGGCTGCACTTGAGGTAAGTGGGAAGATTTTTAATTTTGGGTGGACTGCTCCTGGCAGGAAATAGTCCCCAGTCAAACTCTTTAACCCTGAGGGCTGTAGATTATATCAGCTATTGTTATGATTGCTTTTAGGGCTGCACGATATGGTAAAAAAAAATTGCGATTATTTTGACAGATATCACAGCTGCTGCAGCTTTTACAGGTTTTTGAACTTTTCAATATTGTGATTTCAATAAGATTTCAAGTAATTGTATTTGGATTTATTTTGAGTTTTTCCACATGTCATTTTTGACTGAGTTGCATAAAAATTCACCTCATTCAACCTCATTGTATTGGGATGAAGGGTGACTGGAAACTCTGCTAAATCACACAGAAACCTGTATAGATTGCATTGGGCGCAATGGAATTTTTTGGGGGGAGATTTTGGGTGAGCTGTTCCTTTAATCATCCCAAGACCAACTACTGAGGTGCTCAGCCATGTGCTGCATGCCTGTCACATGCCTGTCCATACGTTTTGCGTTGGAATACATGTGTGTGTGTGTTTTGTGTGTGCTGTGTCATTGCATCTGAGTGACCATGCAACTGTGCATTCCACTGTGCCTGTGTGTTCGTATCTGTAGGACCGCATGGCTTGTTTGTGCAAATGTGTGCGCATGCATGTGTTTGCGCCTGTTGCGAGTGTGTCCCTATTTGTTGGTATTGAGGATTGTGTCAAAGTAACACCTGCCTTCTTCACAGGAGATTTAGAGCAGCACTGCAGCACTGCAAGGCACACACACACACACACAAGGTGTCAACTGTAGATGGGCTTCCAACTGTCAAGCTTTACACAAGTTTTACACAAAGTTTGAAAACGTGTCAGAAAAAAAAAATGCCAATTAGGTGTGTTTCTGTCAGCTGATTCGAAGTGAATAAGTTAGCTGTGAGAATCTCAAAGAAACACATCTACAAGGAATAATCAAGAGTCTTTAAAGAGCTGATTAATATTAGGTGCATTATCACTGTTAAGTGGTGACGAGGAAAAACTAGGAAATGCATCGGGCCTTAATGTAATCCACAAACTAAAGGCCATGCAGCCACAACAGCTGGCACAATGTTTCTGGGATGTTGTCACAGACAGATATCACATAGACAGCAGCTCATAATGTCCGCACTGACTTTTGACCTGGTTTGTAATGAGATTAAAGGGCATACCAGTGTTTTGCATGTTTAACATAATTTTCACAAAATGTAATGTAATCTTCCTATTTTAGAACTCTGATACCATTTTCCTAGCATTTATCCAGCCATTGGTTTCCATTCATTCTGAAAATGAACTTTCAGAGACTTCAAACTTTCTTCACACCAGTATTCCATCATCGTAATAAAGTCGTCCACATTGGTTTTCCTAAAAGCAGCAGCACTGTTGTGTTTTTGTGACTTGAAATTGGGAGGAGTGATGTGAAAGCCTTTTGGAAAACAGTCCCGAGAAAAACATTTTCTTTACACAATGAAATATCCGCTTTGTTGTTTATGAATGATGACGACTTTGTTAGCTGCAGAAGCAGAATATGGTGAGGTGGGTGTTACAACAAAAAAATTCATATTTGAAAGCCGGGAGGTTTTGATTGTTTGTTGTGAAATCGTCAGTCCCCCCAGCATGATCTGCAAAATAGTTTGTTGCAATGTAAAATGTGGGTAAATCCTAAACGGTACAGACATTCAAAAATCATTGTTGTGATCATTTTAAACCATTTGTAGGGCCAGTCAGGCCAAGCCTGTGTAGTTTTTGTTACTTGAAGAATGTGTTTTATCACAAATTTATCATTATTTCTTTATCAGCAAGCAGATTTATATGTGAGTTTTGTGAACAAAACAACAAAATGCATGGCTTGAAATCCAACAAATGTAAGGACACAATTCAAAAGGTTTACCATCTCATTATATTAGCAGTGAGAAATTTTTAAGTGAAGAGTAAATACTACTAATGACCCATGTGTCTGAGGTCGACAGGTCATATTTATAAAAACTGTCAGTTTACTCTTGTCCATTCTTTATCAAGCATGCAGGAAAATCATTTGCATTTCAAATCATTAACAGGCAGCCACACTAAGCCACATGCACACATGCCGTGGCGAGTGCAATCACACACACACTAACTTCTTGCCAGAAATGTATGCAAATCATGCATATCCCCTGTCTGTATATGTTATGACCATTCTGCTGTTTTATGGTCAGAATTCACATTTAGCAATGTCGGCATGACAGTTAGCTGTGGCAGAGATGGATGGCATGGCTCAGTTCGACTGTTTGGCTTTT
>OMLB01054450.1:0-11208 GCA_900302555.1 Myripristis jacobus
GCTTGGGAATGGGGTGACGTTCAGGGGGTACGTGAGGTGTGTGTGGTTGTGTGTGTGTGTGTGTGTGTGTGTGTGTGTGTGTGTGTGTGTGTGATGACAGGAGACACAAAGCCCTGTCAGCAAAAGACTGAGCGTATCCAAGGTCAGACCCCCTGAACTCTCTCCTTCCCTTTTCTCCTCTTAAAAAAATAAATGGAAGAATAGCGAAGAAAATGCAACAAGGTAAACTGAGGAGTGTCAGTCGTCATAGCCATAAACCAACTTAATGAAAATATAAACAGGGGGAGTGAAGACTTGAAATGTCTTCATCGTCAGAGGTATGACAATCCTTGTGCCAGTAATAGAGTGTAAGTGAGCGAATAAGGAAACACGCAATCAGTTTTAGTGTCTGGTTAGTACAGGTGACCTGACGCGACACTCGGGTTTAAAACTTCCAGTAAAAACTCCTTTTGACTGAAAATATGATCTACAACTTCCCTTTTGGTGGTGCTTTCCAAAAGGCATTGGACTGAACACAGGTGTTACTAGAGTTCAATAAAATGTAATGTCATATTTTTTTTTCGCTTACTTTACCTTTGAAAGCACTAAGGCCGAACATGTAAGTTGAATGTTTTTAGTTTATAGCTTATAATTTCCTAATCAAATGATTTTGGAGGCCAGCCCCTCAGTGTGTTTGCTTGTGCTTTTTCACTATGGGCCACTGTCCACTTTGGATTCACATATTGCGTGCTGTGAAATTTAGATTAGATATGAGTTGGCTGAATTTTCAATGTTGTGGAACAAATTAGGCAACACGATACTGCAGTTGATGCATGTGGCTGTCAAATGCAGTGTTGTTTTCTGTAAGATACAGTTCACATTGTATTGTCTTGTGTCCTGGAATTACACTTACCTCTGTTCTGACTCTGAAAGCTGTAATTATAAGTGATTTGTTATATTTTTGCAGACCCAACTGTGACATAAAAAACCCCCCCCCCCGAAAATGTGACTGTTGGCAAAATGAAACCTTAAATAAAGGAAAAGCAGCGTAGCCAAAGTCTGTGGGAGAGAAACTTTGTTTGGAATGTGTATGAAAAAAATAATAATCTTGTAAATAAATCCTGTGAGCGGCGTCATAGTGTGTGAAAACACCTTTTTAGCAGCAAAGTCAAGTTCTCCTCTGGAAAGCAGTGCATTTGAAGCTGAAAGGCCATCCCTGCCTCTGCTTCGATGTACAGACCGATCATATGACAGCTTAGCAGGTCCGATCTCCACCGACGACTCCTGATTGGCAGGAGAGAATTAATGCCTGGCTGCATCACCTCTAGTCACCGTGACGACCAAACATCCCGACGCGGCAGAGGCCCATACGTGGCCATAGCAACAGGGGAGACAAACATTGAGGTGCAAATTTGGCTGTGAATAGGGAGTGTAGCTACTGTGATGGTGGTTGGGAGAAAGTGCTACTGACACAAATATGCAAACACATACATCATCCTCTGTTAATAGGCCCGAGTCTGGCCCGGACGGCTTTTAGTCGCAGAGGTTGGCTGGTGATGACAGCGGCTGCAGTCAACCTGTCAGCTCCGACTCTGTTTTTCCGCCATCTTCGCACACAGAAGGGACCAGCTTTGCTTTTCCAGCAAGGCTCACGCCGCCATGTCCCGATGTCTGGTACATGACT
The DNA here is from genome assembly GCA_900302555.1 of Myripristis jacobus. NCBI lineage: Eukaryota > Metazoa > Chordata > Actinopteri > Holocentriformes > Holocentridae > Myripristis > Myripristis jacobus. The sequence goes on from OMLB01054450.1 coordinate 1,664, forward strand.
GGTGAGCGAGACAGACAGAGACATACGACCTGACACTCTGTCCCTCCCCAGACAGAGAGAGGGATGGAAGGAGAGGAGAAACACCAAGAGGGGGTCAGAACATGTTGGCAAAGGTTAGGTAGTAATTTTGAGAGGATTAGGTGTCTGTATCCCAGCAGCGTCTGTGTGGCCTCCTGCAGCACCGAGGCTCCAGAGAGAACTGGAGGAATTGTAGCGCTGCTGTCTGGGGCCTTACACACACTCTCAGGTATTCCTCTAGATGTGTATGACTGAGATTTTATCACACTGAGAATACAGAAACTAGTCTGCCTCTGTTTATCTGCAGTCACTCTGTCTCTGTCTCTTTGCAGTAACTGTTCCTGGTGTGTGTGTGTGTGTTGCCTTCAGGTACTGTGAGGAGATGGTTCCCCTTCACCCGTGTCTCAGGATGATCAGTAACTGTGAGCAGACCCTCTCCAGCCATACGTCCCGACGCCTCATCACCATGGAGAAAATTAAGGAGCCTGAGGTGTGTGTGTGTGTGTGTGCGTGCGTGCATGTGTGAGTGTGCACACACCCGTGAGTGTCTGCGTGAAGGTCTGTGTCTGCACTTGCAAGTGCGTTTGTGTAATTGTTTGTGTGTGTGGGCCATTAATGACTACTGTGTGTGTGCAGGTTCACACATGTCTCTGTTGCACTTTTTCATTGCAGCATTATTTTTTTTCCCTAGAGGTGGGTTTGCACTGTCACTCTCTTACTCTGAACACCAAATATCACTTACGTTCTTCAAAAGATAAAAGGAAAAGTAGATAAAAGGAAAAGTAGGTAAAAGGCATAAAATAATATACAATCAGAACTACAATACAATCAGAGGTAAACAAAAAAAACAAAACAAGGATACAAGTAAAGTGAATCAGTAAATGCCTAAAACAGATTAAAGACCTATTCACACAGGACTAGTATTACCTTGCGACCTTAGGTAACCCCCCGCCTTCCCAAATATGAAAGCTCCACATAACATAACGTCAGCAACAACAGGTGTTGTGTTGGGGTTTGTATTGAGCCTGTTGACAGAGAGAAAAATGATCTATTACCACACACTGCCAAGCATGTCATCCATCTCAGCATCTTTTTCAGGTTTCACTCGTCTGATTAATTTGAGCTTGCTCATTTTGTGAACGGCTCTCCATGCTGCGTAGCGCGCTGAGCCTCCTCAGTTTGCACTGAAAATGCTGTCAAAACGTTCATTTATTATTTCTGCCGCAGCCCTTCTAATTCTCAACCGGGAAAGAAGGCGTAGAGAAATAAAAACCTTGCTGATAACAAAAAAAAGTCTTCAAATTACAGAGATGCCAGTTTGCATGGGACTAATATTATCAGATGACCTCTGTGTTTGCCGAAATATGGCAGGTAAATTGTGCTCGAATTTTTACTTAACAGATTACGGACATGGCCAGTTCTCACAGGATTAAGATCACAGATGACCACTGATTATTGTACAATTAATTACTAAATTTCCTGAGATCCGCAGGTAAAACTAGTCGCATGTAAATAGGGCTTAATTGAAAAAAGAAAAGCAGATGCAATGCAGTAAAACCAATTAAACAGGATCAAATCAAGTCATAAAAAGCATGCATATAAAGCGGTTGCCTTCTGTGATGTATGTGTGACTGTAAAGTTAATTGTACGACCCAGATTGAGGAGGCCTCCAATTGGAAGTATGACGTTCTGTACAGCACATGCTTTTAAGTCATAACGTGTTGCGGTAGCATAGTTATGATAGATTACATGGACGTGTCTGCTAGGCAACGGTCCATGTGTGCCGCAGAATTTGTTTGTGTTTTTTGTATGTGCGAGCATGCACAGCAGCACAGATATGACCATGCCTGTGTACAGTAAAATGGGAGCATGTGTGTCTGCCTGCCTGCATGTTCTTTTGCATTTAATGTTTTTTTTTTTCATGATGTCCGTAGCCTTGTTTATGTATATAACCAAGGGTGTGTGTGTGTTTTTACATGCCATCCCAGTGAAAGTCAACAGTAATGGTGTCTCTTTCTCTGTCTGGGATAAATCCTCACCATCTGGCTGTGATTGGCTCATTTCTTTTATACTGGGTCCCTAAATGACTTAATCACACATCGTATGGAAAACAATCCATCTTTGGATCTGACATCCATTCCACTTCAAAACCCCAAATTGCTCCCATAAAGGCCCTGTGTGAGATACACACACACACACACACACACACACACGCTCACACTCAAACTCATACACACCCTGTTGTTTGATCTGATCTGACTGCCATGTATCTCAGGTTCCAGAATAAATATTTTTTTTATTTTTAATTGTTTTCCCCTCAAATAATCGTGAAGGATTAAGATATCACCCTATCAACACTCAAAAGCATTTTCAAAGCTTAGTGTGTGTGTGAGTGTGTGTGTATACTCAAGACTGACACAGATTATTTGGAAACTGAATGAGTTGACGGCCAGTATTTTCTAATTAACTACAGTAAAAAACAAAACAAAACAAAACAAAAAAAAAACACAAAAAGCATCAAAAAATACTAAAATGATACAAAACTGCTTTTGCATACATGTAATGTGAGTGAAGTTTCCCAGCAGACACTAAACTAGACACAGATCTGTCTCGTAAAATTCTCTCTTTATAGGCCAGTATATCAGCACCACCAACGACTATGAATATTATGAAAGTACACAAATGCGTGCATGTGCATTCTATGCATCTGTGGTCTGACGGGAAAGGAGTTAATAGCTGTTGTGAAGCAGATAAATGTTTCCTGCTATACTCTGGTATAGAAAACCTCTCTGAAACCTCTCATTTCCTTATTTATGAGGTGTGACATAGTGTTTGGTGGCCATAAAGTTCTAGCTGTTTGGCTAATTTAGTACTAAATGTAGGTAGCCCTCCACCTGTATGGCTGTTGGCAATGGATGAGGGATAATTTCCAGTGTTTCCATTTGTTTGAAGTCATGTCCCTCTATCCCTATAAAGTTAGGGTCAGTGTTAGGTTGTCAGTCTCGTTACCCCGACTTCTGTGTCTGATGTGGTCATGGAAACCGTCTCCAGGTTGCTTGGCAGCGTCAGCCAGCGATAGAGAGGTGTCGCTGACAAATCACAGGCCCAACATTGGAGTCATCACTTCCAGCTCACCTCACCTCATTATTCCTCTTCCCAGCATCTCTCTCCATCCCTCCATCCTTCCATCGACCAAAGGCTACCTTACAGCCAAGACAAACTGTTTAATTATAGTCATTCATAACAGTTCATATACTTTGAATATACACAAGGACAGGCCCATCACTACTTGGAGAACCTCTATGTAAACCGCGTATGTGATACCAGCATCACTGTGACATCCATTTGGAGTCACTTTCTATTTACATCCTTGTTAACCTTATCTTTAATATAGTGCAGTCACTTTTGAATCAGATTATAGACTCTTATTTCCTCCGTGAGGCCTTTCTCTCCCTAGGGAATTGTCCATTTGAATAACGTGATATAGATATAGTCAGCTGCCAAACAGAATTGCATTCACATGGCATCTGGTCAGAAAATCAAACCCAGAAGACAAACAGTATGCAAACAGAGACATTTTGAAAAGGATAATGTGGAGTTGGCCTCCTCTTGCTCAAAATAACTAATGCCATTTAGTCTGGCTAACTATCAATCACATAAATGCAGTGTTCCTTTCTGTTGAACTCAAAAACGCTTTCCATGCAGAGACACCCAGAAAACAGAATACATGTCTCTGAAAGAAACAAGTCCCCGAAGAGAAGATTGTTTTACAAACTAGATTCAAACGTCCATGAGTAGGGTTTGGTATGAAGGTATAAAGTACTGGTTCCAAGCCAGAACCATTGCATCAACATAACATGTGATACTGTTTATTAGTGCAGCAGTCATCACCTGCTGCACCACGGCTGACCATGGCAAGCAGTCTAAAGTTAGGCAGAGCTTCACAAGAAACAAAAATCAACTGCAGGAAGATCATTTCCTCCAGAGTGTGAGCATCTCCAACTCAATGAAGCATATGCTTCAGGATGGCATGAGTATAAAAGAATGCACCACATGTCAACTACAGATACAGCCAGCAGCAGCACCTCACTATACAAGTATCTCAGATTTGCCTTTTATACTGCCATTTCATGAACAATGATCATTCATTGAAGATACTTGTGACAAAATGTGGCTGGTAAGGTAGAGGATGTATCCAGTAGGGATGTAGAAATGACAAAATCACACATCGTTAAACTATGCTGTGCTTGAGAAACAGAGTTTAGGCCCAGAATAACCCCAGTGGTAAATATAAAGGATTTGATCGTCTGGATGACGATTATGCATGGCAAAGAATGATTCTTCCTACTCGCTCTTGAATCAAAGGCTTCAGAAGCCAATGAAGAAATCATTCATTAATAATTCATTAATAATGAATAAATTAGCTACCTAAGTAGAATTGTCATCTATAACTGATTTTGTTTTTATTATAATCTTTGTTCCATCCTGTTTAATTTATCCATTATTTATCGCAGTAGATTTAGTTCCTAATCCTCAATAAGTTTTGTTTTTAAGGTTTGTCACCTGAATGTTTGAACTTAAAAAATAAATAGGAAAAAAAGAATATAAAAGGAAATGGAGTAAATGTTAAGAAATCCCCCAAAGTATGGTATGCTTTGGTAAATGGTCAGTAGTCATGTAAACATGTGCAGGGTAGTAAATGGTTGCTGAAACATGCAAAAACACAATCTTGGTTATTGCATGGTAATTTTGGGTATTTCACCATGGTAATTTGTGGGAGGACATTGTTGCAGATTTGTGGAAAGGAAAGCAACTTGCCTGTACTTCACCCATGTGTGAATGTCTCTCTCAGTGACTTGTTTGATAGTAGGGCGAGTTGCTCATGTCACTAAGCTCTACATTTGTGTCTGTGCAGGAATCAGATGCATTGGCTCATCTGTCAGACCCACGATTCAGCCCCTACCAGGGACACAACGCCTTCAGAGAGAAATATTTCAGTGGACTCAACAAGAAGCTTGGCAAAGATGACAGCACGGAAGTTGATGGGGAGGGACAGGAGGGGTGACTCGGACAAAGATGAGGTGAAACCATCTCAAAGCCTCAATGGAGCCCTACGACCAGAGCAAAGGACAGTGTAAAATTAAAACCGAGCACAAGAAACTGGGTCATGGTTTTCAGTGGACTCAAAAAGAGCAAATCACTGATAACGTCTTTGTGATATTTGTAATTATGTTTTTATCCTTGTAACTATTTTTTTGCAAATAAACAGATGATGGTCCAGTATTTCAATTATCGTACTGTATTGCTTTTGTGTACCAGGTTTTTAACGAGTCAAGTAGAGTTTCGAACTCTTGGTCCATAACTTGTGGGGATGAACTGCTGCAGAATTGCTGCAAAAGGTGATTCACAAAAGCTGCAGACCACACATCTCATTTGAGGACATTGATTGTTCTCAATATTCATTCATGAGGAAGTCATTTCAAGGCAGCAAAATCTCTAACACTGGATACATCCTTGTTTTTCTTGTTTATTTCTATATGTTTAAAAAATGATAGCCATCAATCAAATTGCTGTTCAAATTACAACAAACAGCCTAAGATGAATGAATGAAGGCAGATAAAAGTAAAATACCGAACATAGGCAAACCTTATGTGGAATTAAAAACGAGAGGAGGTGGGATTTGAGTGATTTAAAGGTGTTAATGGAGGAAGCAGACTTAATGGAGGAGGGTAAGGTGTGCACAACCGTGGGATCGCCGAACAGAAAGCAACAGTTAAATGGATATCAAAGGCTCTGGCTAGGGTTAAGATTAGGGTTGTGGAATATGGATGAAGAAAATCTGAGATATAAGGAGGGGAGATATAACAGCACACCGTAAAATCAGTCCTAAAACCAACTGGGAACCATCATCCAAGATGCTGACCAGTGACCATCGCGGCCTGCTCAAATGATGATGACCAACATTTCTTTAAGAGGTTGTTGTTCTGTGTCAGGATCTATACACACTCCAAACGGTGTCTAAAAATACATTTACAGGCGCAGGCGTGCTTTACTCAGACAAAGGAAGCGTGTTTTGGAGAGAGAGGCCTCCCTGTGCAGGCAGAGACCAAATAACAGGGCGTCCCCACCTCGCCACACACCACTACAGTTAGTCAGCAGCTTTTGTTGTTTTCCGACCACAGTTTACATGTGGCCCAGGTCATTATTCATCTCCTGAGAGCAGCGCAGCGGGCCTCCATGCGCCTTACCCCTCCGCTGTGTTTATCAGTTGGGCCTCTGCCTCCCCACCACACTTGCCAGTTTCCCCTTCTTCAGAGGGAGAGTTTCAAGCATGATCACACGATACGCGGCTCGCCATCGTTTGCGGTGTGCGACGTTTACAGTTCCCACAGTGCCTTTTTGTTGTCTGTCATCATCAGGGGAAATCGAGTGATTCCACAAGACAGTTAGTGAGACCTCCACCCTTAACTTTCTCATCCCATCGCATCCCCTCTGTCTTCCATATCTCAGCCTTTCTTCCACCCATCACATTGATATTTGTTTAACTCCCAACAGAAGAGCCCTCTACGTTGATGATGTTAGTTTTCCTCCTCGCAGTGAAGAGGAGCGCCCTGCGTGTGTGCATGTGTGTGTTTGTGCTGCCGCAATACAGTGATAAAACGTGTTCTCAAGAGCCCGCAGTCTACAATGATGCAGACTGTAATTAGGAAGGGGGGAGGAGGGGTTCCCTCTCCACACCATGTAATGCTGTCCAGACGTTTAGGAAATTCTGTGTTTGTGCATGTGCATACGTGTGAGAGCTGGTTTCGTTTTAGGCTGGAAACAAGCCGCAGCAGAGCAGTTTCCTGGTGCAATTCAGGGACTAGAAAAGTGACTGGAAAGCTTTAATAAATAATTGCTCCTACCCCAACAATTGATTAGCAGTTTGGTTAGTTAACTAGTTAATTAGGCTCCTCTATCTTTCCTTCTTTCTTTCTTTCTTTCTTTCTTGATCCACTCCTTCCTTCTTCTGTCCTATATCTTGACAGTGTCCCCCTCGTCACCGTTTTAACACACCTCCACCCTCTCTCTCTCATCCTCCTCTTCAACTCCTCACCTCTCCTCCTCTCTCCTGTGTTATCTACACCCCTCTCCCTTCTCAGGAGTCAACACCCTGTAGGAGGAGAGGGCCGCTGTTTTGGAACGATGGCTCCTGATTAAACTCCCTTCTGTCTGAAAGTGACCTTAAAACTGCTGAATCAGATGGTATGACTTGATACACAACACACTACACACTATGATTCTCCTTTGGGCCCCCAGGAGTTGAGATGGACGGCAACACAAACACACAGCCACTAGAAACACTATCCACACACACCCCCAAAACTCACACACACACACACACACACACACACAGCATGATTAGCACCATTAGAGGCCAGAGGAGCTGGGGCACAGGGCAAGAAACACACATAACCACAGCTGGTATCATTAACCACTAGATGTAACACACCCTCTGAAGCCTTTAGGGAGTATCCCTGCAGTCAGAGGGAGAGGTGTATCCATCATGATGTCCTTATCAGGCCTAGGCTAGACCTGATGGGCAAATGTTCCCAAAGGATTTGTTAGCCGCTGATGGATGGCAAGTGATCGGAGACCTATTGGCCTGTAACACTAGCCAACATATTGATCTGCTTTCGCTGAGGTGCGTGGGGATGCAGGATGGAATGTGTGTGTAGCTGCAAAAGTGGTTGTCAGGGTGACTTTGTGTGTGATTGAGTGTGAAAGAGACGGGCTATACTGTATGCGTGGGTTTTTGAAGGCAGGGGTGGTGCATGTGAAAGAGTGCGAGAGAAAAGCTCGGCGGTGCACAGCTGGTATTCGGGAGTTGACCGCGCTCCACGTCCACATGTGAGCGACTGGACATCTGTGGCGCAGGTGCAGTGCACCTGTCTGAAGCCAGGGGAGTTTGGTTTGGACACCTGCAGCTCCTCCACCCCTGCCTCTCTCCCTCCTCCTTTTTTCCATTCTTCTCACTCCATCTCCCCCGCCCTCAGGTCATCCCGGTGCCCCCGTCCACCTCAGGAAGCCCTCCCCGGCCTCAGCTGTTGATGGAGGTAAGGTGAGAACTGTTATCTCATAGGCTGGGAGGAGAAGCTCAGTTGAGAAAGAGTGATTAGCATGCCACAAATCGCCACAGGAGTCCCGTCCCTCACAGAGTTGTGTGAAACTCAAACCATGCATACAGGGTAATAGAAAATCATACATAAAAGTGAGGAAAATGGAGAAGGCTTCGTAAAAGAGAGGAGAGGGAAATCCTAAAATGGTGCCTTTGCCTCCCACATTCTGTCAAACCAAAACTGCAGCCAACATTTTAAACACAACTTTATCGATAGACAAAGTAAGCAAGAAAAGCAAGAAATCAGATGACTGTCTGTAAAGGCTGCACTGCCTTTAAAGTCCTCAGACTGTTTGCTGCAGAATTTGTGCTGCTTGGCCAGTAAACAGAGATGGTTCAAGGGCAAAGCTTTAGAAATGATGGTCAGACTGAGCTGCGATTGAGAAAGTGCAGATCAGCTCTGAACACACAACATCCTCCTTAAGATCCTGATCTGGAAGTGGAGGGGGTCGTTGGCCCAGGAAGTAAAAAGGGTGACTGAACGACTTGTCACACAACTTCCTCATCTTTCCATCACCCCATGCTCTTATCACAGCCTTGCCTCAATTACCTTGGTTGACCAATAGGTTGCATTGGCACTCAAAGGGAGTTCAGTTTCCATAAGCATGTTCTATATGATGTGGAAACAAAAAAATCTGGTCTGGTTGCTAAATTTATCTCTCTCACATGCATTCACATCAAGCTAAATACTCAGTGGCACTGTTTGAAATACTTGTAATGAACTGCCATTGCCCTCTCAATTAGCCTATTATAAGGTTTATGCAGTGCTGTGGCTCCTTTTTCCCTTTTTCCTTTTTTATTTATATGTTCCAGTATGTGACCCCTAAGTCATCCACAGCAGATTGCACACATGCATTGTTGTTTTTGTAAAATTCCCTGTTTGTGCATGTTTATAGGGTCATCACACTTAATATGGCCGGAAAAGGGGGGAAAGTGTGTGCTGAAAAGAGCAGCAGGGAGCTCAACCAAAGACAAACAGTGAGATCAGTCAATGGGTGTATTTGTGTATGCGCACATGTGCCTCATTGTGTGTTTATAGTGTTTGTCTGTGTGTGTGCATGTGTGTGTGTGTGTGTGTGTGTGTGTGTGTGTGTTTTGGGGAAGGGGTCTGTCTTGTGGTTATCGCTGCTGTTCTTCATTAATGAGAAGAAACCACTGGATGGCTCCCTCACGCCCTTTTTTAATGAGTCTTAACTGCCAAGTGGGCACACATACACGCACACACACACACACACTCACACAGAGCCAAGATGGCAAACATGGTGGCGGCGTCACATTTCCTTTTCTACTTTTGCTGGGATTGTAAAGCACTAATGCCTCTAATCAGGCCTAATATTAAAAACCAGCAATAATGTATCCTGTGTTAGAG